>CM037878.1:202515526-202715928 GCA_021292165.1 Shinisaurus crocodilurus | reverse complement strand
CTCAGAAGCCCCAGGGCAGCCTTCTCCAATCTAGTGCCTTCCAGATGTGTTGGACTACAACTCCCAGCATTGGCCATGTTGGATGGACAAGTTGGGAATTGTATTCCAACACATCTGGAGGGCAGCAGGTCAGGCACTGGGGTAAGCCTATAATACTTGTCTGGATTGTGGCATACTTTGGAAAATATTTCTAAGCCACATACAAAGAACTTCTCCATTTGCACGAGCTGTGTTTAAATATGGATATGTTGGTAAGTGGCATTTTTTAAAAAAAATTAAGCCTCATTTACTGGTTTATCAGAAGTGCTTTGAGATATTTCCCCATGCCCCTTAATCCCCTGCTAATCTGTTTAAGCCTAATCAGTAGAGCTGTTGCAGTATATCAAGAGATTTGATAGATACATTCATCTTCTTTCCTTGGGGAGGTGGGGATCAACTCTATGCAGGAGAGACCCACTTAGCCATGTCATTTTTATTTTTAATTTTTATTTAAGTTTGAAGCAGTTTGAACCATTATGGGAAGTAAAAGTTCAATTTTTCACATACTACTATTTCTTTTCTGGTGCAATGATTATCTCAAAGACTGATACATTGTCATTATCATTACTCAGCCATGTAGTACTTTTAATGTGAAAATTGCTTCCCAGTCTCTCTCTGGGCCTTTGCACATGATCAGTTTCTATAAAAATGCAAGCACATTTACTATTCACTTGATGTGCGCAGTTCCCATCACTCCCCTGGAGGCTGCAATTCTGTTTCAGAGGTATTGCATTTTCCAAGCACGTGGTGTTTCTTACTTAGGAAAATAGGGGATCTCCCCCTAGATAATACATCCATTGCTATTCTGACTGTCACACAGGGGCAGGTGAAAGGTAGATTGGGATCTACTAGTAGCTCTCGGGATGATCTGTGGTAAATCAGGAAGGGTTTCTGACTCCCAATGTTTTAACAATTGTGACAAGAAAAGGCATTTTCCCCTCCCAAATTTGGCTGCTGAAATAAAGAATGCTTGGAGTAAATTTGTTTATGAAAGGATTTGTGTACAAGCTCCAGTTCTGGTACTGAAAGCAAATTCCTGAGCCAAGCATGTGCAGGCACCTTGTCCTGTAAGTCTATGTCCCTGAGTCACGATTTTTCACCTGACTCCAGTTGGTGAATCTTGGGGTTCTAATGATAAAGTAGATCCCATAAGCCTAATGTTTGCACACCTGATGGAGGAAGCTGTTGTGCCCATGTCACTGGTGCCTATTGGAACTTGTCTGTTACATTGTTAATAATCCACAAGCAGAGAATGGTGATAGGTTTATTAGGACGAACCAAAATGTCACAAAATTAGGAGCAAGCTTTCGAGTTCTCCAGAACTCTTAATCAGGCTGGATGTTATATGAAACAATGGGGCAGCAGGGAGAGGAGGATGATAAAAAGCCAGGCATGATGTCCTTGGCTCAAAATCATAAGATGGAGGGTAGGAGGAATTATGCAGACATAATTGGATGAACCTCTGTAGGAACAAGACAGATTGCAGTACCCACTTAGGTCAATGGGGGTGTGGGGAGAGAGAAGCAATAATGGCTCTTCTCATTGGGAAGGAGGATTATACGCAGAAGCTTATTATTAACTTACTCAACTGCAAGGCTGTTCACCACGTGGTCTGTTAGGACCTCTATGGCGTTTAGGATTAAAAGTAATATAGGCTAGCTATATCAACTAAAGAGTTTTGTTGTACTCACAAACAAGTAGCCTTGCATACTTGGTTAAATGCATGCAGGTACTGCTTAGAGTCCATTAAAGTCCGTTGGAGTCAGCATGCCTGGAGAAGAGCTGCCCACACACGTCTTTCCCCAAGGAGGGTCAGGGAAGCAAGAGAGAGAGAGAGCTCTTACCTCCAAGGTAAGATTCACCAGATGTGAGAGGAAGTAGGTGTGGTTAGTCAAGCATGCAGGTCAGTCCTTGATATTCACATCAACCCATTCCTCCCCTAGTGACTCGATGCAAGCAATGTTACTCAAATATCTAACACTTCTCTGAAATGAATTAGTTCTGGAGAACTCAAAAGCTTTCTCATGTCTTTGTGACATTTTAGTTGGTCCTAATAAAAGTATTACCATTATTTTAAAAAAAAAAAAACACCATATGCACCTTTCCCTCCCCCTAATGGACCTACATGGGTACCTACAATTGTTAATAATGATTCTGCCATTGGGTGAATTTCCATTTTTATATTCTCAAGGCTGCAATCCTATTGCACACTTGCCAGGGAAAAACTGGCAGATGCACCCGTTCCTCGTGTAGGGCTCTCTTACCAAATATGTAGATAGAGCCCTCTCCATATACATTTGCTGCACATCCACTCTCTACAGGCATTATAATGAATGCACATAGGTCGCCACTGCAATCTCATCCCCCCCACACCCATGCATTTATTAGAATGGGGCTTTTGGAATTCTTTGCTGGACACCAGGCCATGCCAAAGCTAAAGGGAGATATGGACTAGCAGAACAGCAAGGCCTCGAACAGTGCCAATGAGCTAATATAATGTAGACTATGTTTGTTTTAACATAAACATCATGCCACCCACATGAATATCGTGCCAAGAGATGGGGGTGGAGTAGTGACTGCCATATAAAAAGATCTCTGACTTGCAGTGTTTCTTTTTCTCTGTCAATATCTGAATAGAGTGAAATATGGGGCAAATGGGAACAGATTGTGCGGAAGACAAGGCTAAATGTGAACATTTTAAGGTGTTATGTAATTTGCTATAGTTGCTGTTTAAATACAGCAGCGATGCAGTGTTATAAATATAGCTGCAGGGTTTTTCTGCACTCTAAACAAGTTATTAAACTGTGAAACGGAGGTTCAAAAAATGAAGCAAGTTGTAATGATTTTGAAATGTTGCTTACATTTTTAAAAGTGCTTGGCAGTATACTAAGATGGTTGCTCACAATCCTAGAGTTTAGGAAGGCTTAGGACTAAAGATGCTTGTAAAATCTCGCAGCTAACAAACTAATGCAGTTCAGATAGGCCAGGCAGTTAGATGAAAACTCAGTTGCTGAATCAGAGGGACATTTATTAATAGGAATTAATATTACTATTACTAAAGGGAAACGTCTTCCATGCACAGCTCTGAAAGGGATTGTGGTTCAGTAAGAAATGCCTGGCTATTTCATATGGCTTCATATGCTTCTGCAGAAACATTAGTACGCAAGACCACAGTTACACAGATAGTGAGTATATAGGAGTAGTTAAAATGTTAGGTATACAGTAATACCTTGGATTGCAAGTAACTTGGTTTGAGAGCGTTTTGCAAGACAAGCAAATTTTAAATATTTATTTATTTATTTATTACTTGATATACAAGCGACGTCTTGCAATACAAGTACTGTAGTATGGCTTAAATTAAAAATCTCTGTACAAATTTTTTTGGAGGGGATTTTGTTTTGATATAAGAGTGTTTTGGATTACAAGCACATTTCCAGAACGAATTATGCTCTCAATCCAAGGCATGACTGTATTGTTGAAAAAAAATTAAGCCTCCATACATGGAACAAGATACATTAGTTGAACTTTAGAAACTCAAGTGCAAACTTCATTTCTACTCATTTCCCTCACTATTAGGACTTTCTCCTCGCCTTGGCAGTCTACAACCCAAATTGCAAATTATGCTAATCGTGTAGTTGAGGGTTAGCTTTTTATTTACTCTAGTGTAAGAACATGTAGCCCTGATTCAGATCAGAACCAGTGCATGTCATCAGGAAGGGGGGATTAAACATTCCTCCTGATGTGTATTTCCTGAAATCCCCCCACCCGCCCTGCACACACAGGGGTTAAAAAAAGAAAAAAGTCAGTTGGGAAGAAGCCATGGAACTTTACTTTTATATATGATAACGGCAGCGAGATTACTGTATGCGCAAAAATGGAAATGTCCAACTATACCTTCAACAGAAGAATGGATGGTAAAGATGCTGGAGTTAGCGGATATGGCTAAACTTATGTTTTTAATTAGAGAAAAGTCAACATCTAGGTTTACAGTTGAGTGGAAACCTCTAATAGGCTTTGTGCAGGGTCTAGAAAATAATGATTTGTTTATTTGTGCAGTTTGATGAATAAGAACAAAAATTTGGGTTAATGGAAAAAAGAGTGCCTTCTTTGTAATTATAGAGTAGAAAAAGTCTTCTTTTTTTTAACTTAGAGAGTTGTGCTGGCTGCTTGATCTGATGCAGCATGTGCCGCAGCCGACGGGGCTTCCCAGACAGCTTGCCTGCCCCATGCCTAGCTGTGCGGGGTTTTCAGAGTTAGGCTTCGGGTGGGCGGGCGGTGCTCTAGAGAGCTGTGCCGAGCACTTTCCAGAGTGATAACCCTCAGAGCTAGGCATCAGTCTGCTGCTGCAGAGTGGCAGCGGGTGGGGCCCTCCGAGCAGTGGCGGCAGTGCAGGGGCATGCAGCTGTGGCTGCTGCAGACCAGCTAGAAGGATGAGCTAGGGAGCCATGACTACCACATGGCCATCACTGCTGCCACCTTCAGGGTGTTATTTGGGACCCCCAGAATTTGGAACCTGCCTGGTCCCCCCCCCAAGAAACAGTCCTGGTGCCAGTGCAGAAGCAGCTGGGTTGCTGCCGGCAGGAGGAAGTTTTAGGCTTCTCCTCCTCCCAATCAGGGCCGGATTAAGAGCATTATGGGCCTGGTGCTGAGGAGGGCATGCGGCTGAAGAGGGTGCAGAAACGCTGCGCTCCTCTTCGCTGCCGCTGTGCCGCCCCCGCCAGGCCTCTGCCTCCGCTGCACCGCCCCCGCCAGGCCTCCGCCTCCCCTCCCTCCCCTCCCTCCCGCCGCCGCCGCCGCCACGCCCTCCCGTCCCACTCGCCGCTGCGCCTCCCCCCGCCCTCCCGCTCGCTGCCGCTGCGCCTCCCGCCGCCGCCGCCATCACCACCACCCCCGACCCCCCCGCCACCTACCTTCTCCGCGTCGTGTCGCTTCCGGAGCCCCGCCCGCGTTGTTTTGGTGGGAGGAACCAGGGCAACAGGGCTTAAACAACCCTGTTGCCATGGTTTCCCCGGCAAAAAACAGCACAGGGGTCCCGTCGCGTCACTTCCTCCTCCTCCTCGGTGGCGGCAGCGGTGGCAGCAGCAGCAGCCGCCAGGGCGGGGGGAAGGTAGGTTGGTGGTGGCAGCACAGGGGTGTAATAGCCCCTATCTTAATCCGGCCCTGCTCCCAATAACCCGATGGGCATTGCCACTTTCACACCACTATTAGCTGGTTACTTCCTGGTCATAAGGGGGAGGAAGAAGTTCAGTGTGCTGACACCAGGTGTGGCCCTTGGGACCAAAAAGTCTGTGCACCCCTGGTATAATACTATGGCAGCTGTCAGTCTCAGGCCAGGAGCGTCAGAAGTGGCGTAAGAAGTAACTATGTGAGAAGTGCCTAGGTCAAGCAATTTGACACTTGATTGCTCACATAGGGTGATTGCTTCTCAGCCAGGCAAGTAGATGAGTAGGACATTGCAACGTGATCATATAAAAACACTGCAACGTGATCATATAAATACACCGATTCCTGGTGAGAACTGTTCTGCAATTCATATCTTTCTGACACAATAGCTGATTTTTGCAGTGCAGTATTTTCATTTCTACCTGTTAAAGCCTGAACACTATTGCAGAATGGAATTGATGCATATTCCAAACAGAATATGTAACTGCTGAAATACCACTTAGATATCTATTTATCTATATATCTGTATCTGTATCTGTATCGATAGATAGATAGATAGATAGATGATAGATAGATGATCTATCTATCTATCTATCTATCTATCTAAATATAGTTAGTGGTATATAAATATATTAAATATATATTAAAAATATCAATACCCAAAGTATAACACATTATTTTTTTCATCTCACTTTAAATCCATCTGGTGGTTGTCTTGGTTCGACTGCATCATGGCCCTGTGCATTAGTTCAGAAGCATACACTCTGACCCAAGGAAGACCACAATAAGGCAGCAAAAGTGCCTAGAATCTATGATTCTATGATAAAACAAGGAAGCCCTGAAAATACCACATAACTACCTTAATTTGTTTGAGCCAAGGTAAAGTTACCAAAGAGTAAAGAAGTACAGTGAAAGATTTTTTTATATCCAATTCTGATTCCACATCATGCAGTTTGCAGGTCAAACCCACTGAACTGAAGGTGTTTAGTTCTGCAACAAGGGTACAGAGAGAGCTCTAATCAAAAGCATTTAATCCCCCCATTTCTAAGAGAACATTTTATTTGAAGAGACTTTTAGGGATGTACGGATGTTGTAAAATCCATTCCATCTACAGTTTGCAGATTGTCAGGCACCTTTCATTCCGTCATCTGCTCATTGACAGAGTTGGATTTTGTTCATATGCATTTGCTTAAATTCGCATTCCCGAAAATGCACAAATCCCTGAAAAAAATGTGTATTTTCATTTTATTTATTTATTTATTTATTTTATTTGTTAATTGCCCATCTGGCAGTCACCCGGTCATGCTTTAGCTTATGGGAGCAATGCACATTTTTGTTCAGGTTTTTATTTTTTTCATATCTTTCTATGACTAAATTTGCATAAAATTACGGAAAATTTAAAAAATAGTATGCAAGCCCGGGGAATCCACAGGACTTGGGAAAAGCCAGTCCGCTGTGGAATCCACAGGTCAGATTCTTAGAAATTTGAAATCATTTGAGTCCATTGTGGATTTCTCCAACATTCCTATTTAAGATACTGCTTTAATCAACTGGAAACTTCAGTTGAGTAGATTACTAACCAGGAGACTCAAGTTTCATATTATAATGGGTAAATAGCCATTGTTTCCCCATTGTTCGTTCTTATTATTTTTACTTGACTTTATTTCCATACCTGCACTTTTTGTTCAAAGCTCCCAAAGCAGCTTAGAAATAAACACAACAAGGAAAATACAGGCCTGTGGCTTATGCTGGCTCAGCTTGTCTGAGTGTGGAAAGCTAAGCAGGGCCAGGCCTGGTTATGACTTGGATGGGAGACCCCTCCTCTAGTTTCCTGCATTTAGCAGGGGGTTGGACTCGATAGCCTTGTAGGCTCCTTCCGACTCTATGATCTATGAAATCTATGAAAAAAGCAATATGCAACAGTAGTAAGAGCACATAAAATGCCAAAAACAGCAACATAATCATGATTTAAAAAACAAAACAAAACTGTGTCAGCATCCAAAGCATTTTTAGGTCCCAAAGCATTCCTAAACAACAGGCTATCGCTGCCTGCTGAAGGATGGGCCTCCCTTGACAGGTAATTCCATAATGGTACTGAAAAGGCCTTGTCTCCCCACCACTACCACAACTTGACTCTGTTGAACATCATTCTAACCACAGGGGAACATGAATCAGGGCCCCCAGCATGTGTGCGTTCCTTGTGTGATAAAGAATAACGCTTTCTTTTGAATGTTGCCTTCCATGGTAAGAGCTTATATTTACCACATCAGGAAAAACAAATGAAAACCAAAGCCATTCAGTCCGTTACCATGTCACTAAATAATGTAATGATTGAGCCTTAGACCATGATTTCAACAGCTTTTAGGATCATCTTTCAGAAGTGTGACTGGTGTGTGTGTGTGTGTGTGTGTGTAGACTTCATGATTTTTTTTAAAATAGTGTAATCCTAAGCATATTTACTCAGACATAAATCCCACAGAGTAGAATGGGACTGTGGAGAATCAGTAAATCCTGAGGAAAGCATTTGTCAAAATGTTATGAAAAGGTATAATTGTGAATGTTTGCCGTGACATAAGATCATTTGGTATGTAAATAGTTCCAATGTGAGGTAAAAAGCTTGGTAGTTTGCCTACAGCCTAGGGCTGTATCTAACACTGACTACCGGCCTGTGGAACGCAAACCGCAGTGGTAAAAGATTTATCCTCCCTCTGCAACCCTCACACATACCTCAAATCTGCTCCAGAGGGTTGGGGGACCCCCAAGGCTAGATTTGGGGGCAGATGCAGGGGGAGGAGAGTAAGAGAAAGTCTGCTCACAATGTATGAATAGCCTTCAGCTGGAAGCTAATCACAGTGCTTCCAGCAGCAGTGCTGCCATGCAGGAGGGGCAGCCCCAGATGTAACCTGAAACCATCGCATCACCTGGTAGAGCAATATAAAAGAGCAATATAAAAGCAGTCAGATTAATTAAAAAACAAATACCGAAGAGCATAAAAGCAATGATGGAGGATGAAAAAGCCTGGGAAAATTAAAAAGTTCTTTGCCTGGAACCAAAATGACATCAAGGTAGGATCTCTAGAAAGATGAGCTTCCCTGGGGAGAGCACTGCACAGTTGGGGTGCTACCACCAAGTAGGCCCCAAGAGCACAATTCTCAGGACCACAGTAGAGGATGAAAATATTAAATTCTGCCTCAACACTTCCCAATAATTATGAGCCCGAGCAGCTAATGCAACTTGCATTGTTAAAAACTTGCCGAAGATGCATAACTATCACATCTAGTTTGGCTCTTACCAGTGATGGCAATCATGCTCTTTGCTCCCCCATGTGATGCCGTCATGAAGCCAAATCAGACTGAGGGCAGGGATAGGAAGCAGTGCTTCCTGCCATTATTCCAATACCTTATGTGCGGAAACGTTGAAGAGAATGGTGTCCAGCAAAAATAGGGAGTGTGAATGTTGTCGCAGCCAGGACCCAGCAGGGCGAGTCATGATTGCCATCACCACCAGGACATTTTGAAGAGATGGCACCAGTACCAAGAAACATGGAGGAGGGGGATAGCGTCATGATTTGCCACCAAACCATAGAGCTGGAAAAGTTTTCATGGAGACTTTCAGTACAGCTATAGTTTCCACATCTGCAAGAGATTCTGTGGATACAGTTTGAATTTATTTTAATTTGGCCTCGTATTTGTACAGAGTGGCATATTATAGTATGCAGTAATACCTTGGATTGCAAGCATAATTCGTTCTGGAACTGTGCTTGTAATCTAAAACACTCTTATATCAAAGCGAGTCTCTGGCGGGCGTGAGCGGGGCCGATTTCAGCCCACTACGCTTGCTCGAGGCGAGCGGTTACATCCCTACATACTTGTCTTGCAAGACCTTGCTTGTTTATCAAGTTAAAAAAAAATAAATAAAATTGCTTGTCTTGCAAAACGCTCTCAGACCAAGTTACTTGCAATCCAAGGTATTACTGTATACTGTACTACTATATATCCTATTATATTCAACACAATATACTTAGGTTGAAATCTAATATCCAAATGAATTAATATTGTTATAAGTCATACTTACATGGAGAGTTAGATGCAATATAGATTAGCCCTATTCTGTTATTAATATATGTGTAGGCTGCCTCAGACCAAATTGGTCCTCAATTGTTCCTTATGCAATGCTTCCGGGTGAACATGGAGCTTTGAAAGTCGCACAGAAATTGTGTGGGGCAGCTGGTACAGCGTTTCCTGGCCAGAGATCATCTCGGGCTGGGGGATCTACTTCTCATTAGAGAAGCTAAGATTTGATGTTACCCCAAAATTATCTCATCGGGTCATAAATTGCTTTTTGTCTGCCTTCTGACGGATAGATCTGCGGCTTGCGACCTGAGGTGGGGGGAAACGGCGCTGTATTCGGAGACCGGTTTTACCGATCATTAGAAGTGTTCATGTTCGCTTCCAAATAAAGGAGTACATCTGGACTGGCTAATTTGGAACCTTTCTGCAGCATAGTGGGATTTATAATTAACTGTAAGTAGACTATGTTTATCTGGGAGGCGAAAAAGATAAGAGAGGAAACCTGAAAGGAGGTCTATAAATCTTTTATGTTTGGAAGTGTCTTGGAAATATCTATACGCAAGGCAAGATGTTTGCAGCATTCTTAAACCTGTGGAATGAAATGGAGAGAGAAGTCCTAAACAGATTGGATGTAAGAATCCAGACTTTGAACGTAAATCTTAAAGTGGATCAATTACAAGAACATTGTAAATCGGATATTTCTACAGGACCAGCAGAGGAGAAGACAGAAGAAGTAAATAAGGATTTTGGAAACTTACCAGAAATTCAGAGGCTTTGAAGTTTTAGTTGGATTGAACTGGCTCGAGAAGATGGTTCAGCAAGAGACTGTGTGACGCACTTTTTAAAATCAAAGATGGCGGAGCCAGCGGAGACTGGTATGCAGGAATCCACAAAACAACAGAACAAACTGATTTCATTCTTTGTTCAAAACCTGGAACTTAATGATTATCCGTTTGACAGAGGAAAGTAATAAGAAAGAGACTATCTAGATGATTTTTTTACTGGGAAAAGATAAAGGGTTGATGTATACTGAACTACTTGTCTAGTCGGAAATATAAACAATTTCTTGATTTTAAATATTAATGGCAAAGGTAAAGGGATTACTTTTATGACTTATTTGGATTTTAAATATTAATGGTGATGTAAGAGAAATTATTATAATTAAGGTATAATTATATTTGGTCTGTTTGGAAATATTTACTTTTTTAAAAAAAAAAATCTGTTTTGTTGTTGTTGTTGTTGTTGTTTTGTGGAGGATTTGAAGTATTAAAGGGGAAGGTCTTTTGTTTTTTGTTTTATAAGTAGCATGATGGCTTATGTGCTTCTGCTGTTTTGTCAGCTGTCACTTATTTCTTAATTTCTAGATTTCTCTTTTTAAAAAAAAATATATTTAAGATTAAAAGTGAAGGAATTTCTGGATAGAAAGAAATAATGAGTAATTGTAATAATACAAATGTGTAGACTAGATGGTTAGGTACTAGTGAGTGTGAGGGGGAAGTACAAAAAACTTTTGTCATGTGGTCATTTACTAATTAGTTTATAGTTACATTTTACTTTTGGGATTCTTAAGATACTGTATTTTGGAATTGAAAACACTATTTAATGAAACTATAGGTTTTCTTTTTTGGTGTATCTATAAATGTTGAATTTAAATTAGATTAAATAGTTGATTTATATTGGGGGAGGGTGGAGACCTCTGGTGTTTGTCCTTTTTGGGTTCTTTTTTTTTGCCATAACTGGAAGTGATTTTTTGTTAACAGAAAAAGTAAGAATAACTGTGGTTGCTTAAGCTGTGGAGAAGATTGGAAGTCCATTATAATTGTGTTTATTGTTTGTTGTATATGTGTTTTAGTGTTTGTTTGTTTGTTTTTATGAATAAAATTAAAAGTTAGAAAACAAAAAAAAAATGTTCCTTATGCAATATAGTTTGACTCGGGGAGACCACTATCTGGATTATATTGGGCCAGTCACTCATTGATCTGTTTCACATGTAATGGCAATTGTGGGTTAACCCATGAATTGCTGATATCTAGTGGAAGCGAGTGACTGAGCACGCTGCCTCCACTGTGCTCATCACTTCTACTTTCAATTAACAACCTACAATTGTCCTGTTTGTAGGTTGTTGGCGTGATGTTTGAACCCAGACACCCCAGGCTGTTTAGAGGTCAAACAACCCAGAGTTAACCCAACAACAAACAGTCGGTTAACTCTGGGAAGCTTGACCCCTAAACAACCCAGAGTGTCTGGGTTTGGATGTCACACTAACAACCTATGAACAGGGTGATTGTAGGTTGTTAATTGAAAGCAGAAGCGATGAGTGCACTGGATAGGGTGTCCATGAACCTTAGGGGGGGCCCTGCCTTGTCTCTCCACAGTGGCGCCCCCCGCCTCAATATTCTGAGCAGCACGTAGCAGTTCTCTGCGCTGCTCGAGCCTGCCGAGCCAGCCGCACTGGTCCCGTCACATCACTTCCGGCTGGCCAGGAAGTGATGCGATGGGACCCTGCACCGGCACGCTGGGCCCCCTGCGCTGCGTATTTTCCGGAGAAACCAGGGCAACAGGGCTGTTTTAGGCCCTGTTGCCCTGGTTTCTACGGAAAATACATAGAATTGGGATCCTGGCGCGCTGGTGCAGGGTCCTGGCACATTACTTCCAGCCAGCCAGAAGTGACACAACGGGACCAGCACGGCTGGCGTGGGTGGCTCGCCGCGGAGAGGTGAGAGGGCACCGGGACCCAGTAAGGCCCGCGAGTCTCTGGCAGGTGTGAGCTGGGGCCGTTTTCAGCCTGCTGCGCCCCCCCCCCAAGATTAACGGTTACATCCCTAGCACTGGAGGCAGCTCCCTCCCTCCCTCCCTCCCACTCATGCCCGACAACCCATGGGTTGTTGTCACGTGCAAAATGGGACATTGCCTCTTTCAACCCAATCTACTATTTGTTGCAAGAATACAACAGTAACATGTCATGAGGTCCTTGGAACAAAGGTGGCAGACAAATGTGGTCAGCCAATAAATCAGTAGACATCAGACCAGGCTTTCTTTCTTTTCTTTTCTTTTTTTGAAAACATCTGCAGTTATAACAAAGGGGGGGACTGCAAACAATAACACTCTAAGCAAGAACATAAAAACAAGAATAAAAGCATAACCAATCACAATAACTATTTGCAACACCACTGAGTTAAAAAAATAAAATAAACGGAAAACAAAGGCCAGGCTTTCTTAATGCAGCTTTCGTCCGATTAGTACTGAGTCTGACTTCCCTCCTTTTTAAAAATTGGAGTCCCACCAATCAGCCCTTTGGCAGGGAAGGGGAGTGGGGGTGATGGAGACTCTCCCTCCTGAACAGCTGATTTGTAAGGTTTGACTTTTTGTGTGTGAAAGGGGGCTACATGTACACAGCACAAATTGCTGATAGATTTGGCATATTGCATGCACAGTACTTATTTGCTTAAATGACTCCTCATCCAGCTGTGCATGTGGAAGCCTGCTACTGCACATCAGTAGCCCTTTGCTGGATTGGAGCAGCTGTGTTTTATGGCTGATGCGATGTTCCGCATCACGTTACAAAAATCTTTCAGCAGCAAGTTAGTAACCAGTGTCATTGTTTGTCTTGGACAACTGATACTGGCAAATCATAGAATGCCTGCTTCCCACGTTGTAGGTGCAGCATTATGTGCCATCACGGGAGCGTGTTTTAGACTTCTCATGCTGAAAACCAGACATCAATCAGTAATCAAGAAGCTAAATTCCCATTCACCATGCTCATAAAGATGCTTCCATGGATGCAAATAAAGCACGCTGTAGGGCAGTGATGGCGAACCTTTTTGAGCCCGAGTGCCCAAACTGCAACACAAAACCAACTTATTTATTTCAAAGTGCCAACACTGCAATTAAACCTGAATACCGAGGTTTTAGTTTTAGAAAAACACCTCATACAGTTGTCCGAACTAATTAACATCTTTTGTCTTAAAAGAAAAACACAATAACAGAGCTTTCAATGATACAAACAGTTTTTTGTTGGGGAAAAAAAATCAACTCAAAAAATTATTATAGTACTATAAGGGATTCTCAACTTGTAATATGATTATATGCCAGACTGAAATTGTATGGGGCAAGCTTTACCCCGGGTCCTTTCCCTGCTTCTACAGGTGTCGGATTAGTAAAAGTCAACCTGTACTAGGATGAGCAAGATAAACAAGAAAACTAAACATGCTTAACACATTTTAAACACTTTATGTCTTGGACTGCAAACACTGCATTAGGTAAAAGTTTGCATTGGGCATGCTTTTGCACAATTAATGTGATTTTTGCTATTGCCTGCCTGCTGATAATTTGTCAAACCTATTTTAATGTAATGATCATTTTCTTTACAATTAAAATTAACATTTAATGATAATTGTCTTCACTATTTTATACAATAGACTGGAATGATGTATATAGTGTTTACCGCAGATATGAGTAGGCAACATGAATGAAATCCAATTTTTCTCTTTGAGGTATTATTGTCTTTATTCATACATTACTAGCAAGTCTGCGCCAAAATTCATTTGAACATATATAAAGGCTGCCTCATAAAATCTAATTTGTGAATAGATCAGCAACTGAAGGCAGAGGGGATAACAGTTGCCGCTTTTTGGTAGCTGTAAGAGACTCAGTTGAGTTGTGGCCCTGATGAGCAAGGGCAACAAGACCCGTGGCACTGCGTTTCCGAAGAAACACAGCGCCATGGGGCTCATCCCCGGCCCTTGCTCAGCATGGCTGCCGCTCAACTGAGCCACAGCCATGCCAAGGGGAGGCAAGGGGGCAGGAGGGGGGGAATCTGGCTAGTCCTGGAGGGCAAGGGGACTGATTCTGGTGGCAGCAGCGGCTGTGAGGGAGCTGGACCATGTGCTGTGACAGTGCGCAGCCACGCCCGCTGCAGCCACCGTCAACACACTCCTTAGCAAGGGCAGGTTTAACCCACCCTTGCTAAGGAGCGTATCAGCAGCGACGGCAGTGGGGGGGGGGTGTCACAGTGCATGGCCCAGCCCCCTCGCAGCCACCACTGGAATCAGTCCCCCCGCCCTCCAAGGGTCCTGGAGGGTGGGGGACTGATTCCCCCCTCCTGCCCCCCACCCTTGCTGGGTGCAGCACCTGTGGGCAGGGGGAAGGAGGGGGGCAGATTCTCTCTGCCAGTGACGCTCACGTACGCAGCGCTGGCAGAGAGAATGAGCCCCAGCCCACTGCAGGAGTCATGAGACGTCATGGGACTCCTGGAGTGGGCGGGGACTCGTTCTCTTTTCCCCCACCCTCCTTTCCACTTCTCCCGGGCACCGCTGTCAAATGGCGCCAGGGGAGAAGGGGAAAGGGGGGGGGACATTCCCTGTGCTGGGTTTACATAGACGTCATTGCAGACCAGGGTATATGAAGGATCTTCTCCTCCCATATGTACCTGCCCGGACACTAAGATATTCGTCAGCAGCAGTCCTTCTCTGAGAGCCCCTGCCAAAGGAAGTGAGGCAGGTGGCAACCAGGAGGAGGGCCTTTTCTGCTGTGGCACCCCAGTTGTGGAATGAGCTCCCCATAGAGGCTCTCCTGGCGCCCACATTGTACTCTTTCTGGTGCCAGGTGAAGACCTTTTTATTCTCCCAGGCATTTAAATCATTTAAATCTTTTTAATCATTTATCATTTTTATCTGGTAGTTTTTAACTGTTGCTGTAATTTGAACTGCTGCTAGCCTTGTTGTTTGTTTTAATCTATGGTTTTGAATTTTATAGTTATATTGTATTTTATGGTTTTAACTGTTGTAAACCGCCCAGAGAGCTTCAGCTATTGGGCAGTATAAAAATGTATTAAATACATACATACATACATACATACATACATAAGCCCAGCAGAAGGGAGCATTTTAAATTGCAGCCACGATTTAAAAAGCTCCCTTCTGCTTGGCTTACTTCTATGTAAACCCAGCACAGAGAACAGTTCTCATCATCCCAACCCTCCTTTCCCCTTCTCCTGGGCACCTGGGAAGAAGGAAAAGGAGGGCGGGGAGAAGGAGAACCTTTGGGGCAAACTCCTGCCACATGTCTCCTTTTCCCCCGAGCCGAGCTCAGGAAGGAGGTGGCGCGCTGCAGCAGCAGACTCCGGCAGCTTCCCCGCATATTCCAGCCATTGCAGGACAGCAGCAAGAGCGTGCGGGGAAGCTGATGACAGCCAGCCAAGTGTCACCTGGGCACTCAGCCAGCTGTCATTGGGCACAGCCCCTTGGCCAGAGTGGCATCCATTGTTTGCCACTCTGGCCAAGGGACTCTATACCTCTTTCGACTTGTGATGGGTTAGAGTGTTGTCCAGGTTCAGATGACATGCTATGCCTACTAGGGTTTTCTAAACCCTAGCACAAGCCATGGCTACTTGGGGTGGTTTAGAAGCCACCTTAGGTCACTTCTAAATCACCCCCCTGTGCTCACATGGCACGCTAAGCCACAGTAGGTTTATTCCTAGAGTGGCTTAACGTGTTGTGCGAACACAGTCTCTGTGAATGCCCATGTGCTTGAGCAGTCAGGCTGCCAAGCCATTGCTTGGACTGGCAACTTTGCTTGAAGTTTAAATATACACACACCCTTGCTGTCTCATTAAATAGTAAGTAACCCCTCATCTGAAGCATACTGCCACCTGTGACATGTTTGAAATTGAGGGCACAATCCAATGGGGCTTCCCGTAACCTTCCAAACTTGAAATGGGCATCCTATGATGGGCATCCTATGGGCATAGATGATGGGCATCCTATGCAGGGAAGGAGGAGCACGGAGGTGAAGATCGTCTCAGCACTCCTCCCGCCCTGCAACTCATCTAGGTGGCCTATTTCGGCCATCTAGCTGAGGTGCTTCAGACGGGGAAGGAAGGAGGCTGGAGCGCCACCAGGATACATTGTATCCTGGCGACCCCAATCTCCTCCCTTTCCCTGCCCCCAGAGCGCCCTCTTCAACCCATCTCCGAGTTCACTCTTAGGACCTTGGAAATGCAGCTGGCACGGCGGGGGGGGGGAGGTACTTTGAGCACGGAGTCCCAGCTCTGAGGTTGGAACTCTTTTCATAGTTTCATAGTTATAGTTTCATAGTTCATAGAGTTGGAAGGAGCCTACAAGGCTATCGAGTCCAACCCCCTGCTCAGTGCAGGAAACTAGAGGAGGGGTCTCCCATCCAAGTAATAACCAGGCTTGACCCTGCTTAGCTTTCCACACTCAGACAAGCTAAGCCAGCGTAAGCCACAGGCCATCTCAGAGCTGGGACTCCATAAAATCCCAGCTCTGAGGTTGGCCCTCTAGATGCTGCCTAGGGGTCATAGGATTGCTTTGTGAGTTTCTTTGTATCCCATCTTTGCCACTAAGTTGTAAAGGTTGGAGAATATTTATTTTCTATTTATCCCACCTCTTTGACCACCAAATGTGGAAGAATGGATTGGTTTTCTTATATACCACCTAGCACCACCAACATATCTTTATATAAAAATGGTACCTTGTTTCCTGGTTCCCTAACATCTACTCCCGCCATGTAAATTCCTACTAAAACCTTCGCCCCTTAACACACAGTCTTATGTCGTTGGAATATCTCTTTGGGGCACAATCCTATGGCCTCCCAACCTAGTCTGGAGGGCCATAGGATAGGAGTCCCCCCTGTGACCTTGGAAATCCCTTCCAAGGTTGCAGCCGGGAGTCCATCCGTGGAACGCCCTCCCCCGCCTTGCAGCCAGCACAGTTCTTTCCATGGGAACAGAAGATGGAAGACCATCTTCAGTTCCGGCTTGGGGTGTGTGTACCTCAGCCTCTCTTCCTCGCGAGGAGAAACATTTTGAAGGCCAAAATTGGTCATTAAAATGTTTTTGAGGGCGAGGGGGGCACAGCTGCAATCCTAGCCACCACGCTCCTCCTGCCTTCCATTGGATGCTCGTAACCCTCCATGTTCGGAGCTCCACAAAGGATGGGGCTGCCTGCCTGTTTTACTTTTCATCTTGCTCCCAAATTGAAACTTTTAACGAAATGGGAATTTTCTTCCTCATCTCTTAATCAGGTAATCAGGGATAGAAACAGTTTAAATCAGTCAAGGGTGGTCTTCCTAAATGGAGATGTAAGTTTTAATGGGGTGGCAATAGGTTAAAAACACACACACCCAAAACCTTTAAACTGCATTTTAAGCTAGATTGATTACATGGATGATACAGGAACTGAAAAATCCAATTGGCTTCCATCTAGTTAGATATGGAATTATGGCTCTTAATAAAAGGTCTTTCACAGCCAGGGTCACTCTTAATTACATAGAAGCAGAGCTAAATTGCAGGCATGGCTCATCAGGACTCAGTCCTGGAGTATATTTGGGTTCAGCCTGGAACATTAGTTATTTATTGTAGGGTTGGGCTGAAGACCAGCTTTTTTTGGTCACATTTGTGGGGCTGGGTGGGGCTGGGGGTAAAAACCCTCCCCAAAGATCAGGGCTGTGGTGAAACAGTGTATTCTGAGGTAAGAGTTCTTAAACTGTGGTGCAAAATTTCTAAATAACGTGTTCATAGTTATTATAAGTGGTTAAATATGAGAGATGAAAAGGTTACCCCAAACTGAGGCATGACCGGTACTTTGTACTATTGCCAACTGCCAATAAAGCTGTTGCCAGCATTATAAGGTACCAGTTGGGATCTTAGCAAGTATGCAGTTGGACCAGATGTTTAAATACTGGATGGGAGAATTAAAGAAGGTAAGATTGTGATAGACCAGTTAATTAACATTCTTTTGACTCCCATTGACTGGGTTTGCATGGCACAGTCAGTAGGTTAATTCTTACTGAGGTTTACCGTGTTGTCTAACCCCTGCAGGGTGCTTTAGAAGCCAACCTGGTTTGGCTTCTAAACCACCCTGCAAAACCATGGTTTGTGGTAGGGTTATGGTAACCCTAGTAGGTTTAGCGTGTCATCTGAACCAGGTTGACATGCTAACTCTACTGCAAACCAAAAGGGGCATAGAGTGCCCTGCCCAGAGTGGCAAACAATGGCTGCCAATCTGGGCATGGGGCTCTGCCGATGACAGCCAGCCAAGCACCCCGAAGAACAAGGTAAGGCCTCGACGGGCATGAGCGGGGCCAATTTTGGCCTCGTTCTGCCCGGCGAGGCTCGATTACACAAGCCTACATAGGGATGTGCACGGAGCTTGATTGGGGGGGGGGAATCTGGCGAACTTGCCGGGCTCGACCCCCTGAGTTCTTCTCGCCCTACCTTTTCCCCGGCTCGACTTGTGTTCTCACAAGCCGAGCCGGGGAAAGTGACTTCCGGGTTCTGGCGCTACATTGTTCATGTAGAAAACGGCCTAATTTGCACAAATTACGGCCTAATTTGCACAAATTTGGCCATTTTCTATGTAAAGAACCTAGCACCGGGGACACGGAAGTCCGGCAAGTGGCTCAGCTCAGCTTGTGTGGCAGGAGCACTTGGCTCGCATGCCGCGAGTCAAGTGCTGGGCGGGTCGCCCATCCCTAGCAGGGGTGTGTGTGTGTGAACACTTATGCAACCAACAAGTGCCAGTTTGTTTTTGTTTCCTTAACTTTTGTGCCGCAATAAAAATATTTTGCACCTTCACAGTTCTGAGTATCTTATTTACATCAAGTGGTAACGTAACAATGCAAATTAAATCCATTTCAATCCCAAATTGTAACATAACAAAAGAAAATAGGGAAAAGTCAAAGGGGGGTGAATACTTCTGCAAGGCACTGTATCATTATAGCTGCTGCAATCTTATACACAATTAACTGGGATTAAACCCCATATAAAACAATGAGATTTATTTCAGACTAGACACGCATAGGATAGGATCACACAATTACTTGAGAGTAAGCCCCATTTTGAACTCATTAGGATTTCTGAGCAGACATGCATAGGGTTGTGGTGTAAATTAACAAATTTTGTTAGAGTTAGGGTAGGTAGACAAGTGGATAACACATTTATTGGGAAATGGAGCATTTCCATTATGTGTTGGGATGTGAAGACTCAGCATTCTGCACAACCATAGTATTAGATGGAATTCTTCTCGATTTATAAGAATGAAGTGAATATTGTTACTGTGTAATTTTCCTGTCTTTTTTATTACAAACATACGTTTAAAAAGTAGCAGTGGGCTTAGTTCTTTGGAATCCTATAAATTTATTTTGGCCTATGTATATATAATTTTACTCAAATAAAAAGAAAGAGAATGCAAAGCAGACTAGAAGAGGGAACTGCGATCCTGTGCATACTTAATTGGGATAAGTCCCTTCTGAATAAACTTGCATAGGATCATAGATTCATAGATCATAGAGTTGGAAGGGCCCCACAAGGCCATTGAGTCCAACCCCCTGCTCAATGCAGGAAACTAGAGGAGGGGTCTCCCATCCAAGTAATAAGCAGGCCTGACCCTGCTTAGCTTTCCACACTCAGACAAGCTGAGCCAGCGTGAGCCACAGGCCTGTCATGATGTAAGAACAACCCTATGTACCCCTAAGAGCAAAACACACACAGACCCTGCACTGTGCAACTTTCCTAGGGTGGCCATGCACAAACATTGTACTGCTCTTCCCTACTATAATGGCAAACATGTAACACGTAACACAGACCCAAAGCAGGGGTAGGCGACTGTAGGAGGTCCGCAGGGCATTTTCATTACCAAGATCACCACCACCCTTCTGGGCCACACGAGGTAAAAAAAGTAAAAAGATTTTTTACAAACAAAATAGGATTCTGTAGCAGCTACAGAGCAACAGTATATTTGTTTATTTTATTTTATTTTTAATTGGGGGGCATGGCAGGGGCAGTGGGTGCCATACCGGGGGGGTCATGTTGCTCACCCCTGCTCCAAAGCATTCGTGCTCTTATTTTATTTTATTTTTTAATTAAGCTAACTAAAAAGGGGGGGGATGTTCAATAAGGACTGAGGCTTTGTTTCTTTTTTGAAAGTCCTTTTTTTTTTTTTACAAAGTCCCTCACCAAAGACTCCTGGGCAAATTTAGTAGTCATGGAATGAGAGGGGAGGTCCTCTTATGGATCAGTAACTGGTTAAAGAACAGGAAGCAGAGGGTAGGAATAAATGGTAAATTCTCCCAATGGAGGGATGTAAACGGTGGGGTCCCACAGGGATCTGTATTGGGAACAATGCTTTTCTCTGTTTATTAAATTATTTTATTTATTTTTCAAAACAAATTATAACCAAATATATATATAACAAAATACAAGATTATCACACAAATATAACATAATCAACATACAATAAATCATGAAGTACTCCCCCCCCCACCCTCCAAGGGACCAATTAATATACTTCTATCCTCTTAATCAAATAAATTCTAAATTCCAAAAATATAACTTATCTTGACAAGGCATGTTACCCTTCCTCTTTATTAATACATAATCTAGTAATTGATTCCATATCTCCATAAAATTATTCTTCTTTAGCAATCCTTTTTTGCATTTGATACTACTAGTTAGTTTATCATTTAGGGCTATGTCCCAAACTTCCTTATACCAGTCTGTTATTAGGAAAACATGTTGTACTTTCCAATTTCTCGCTATCATTAGCCTGGCCGCAGTTAACAAGTTTACAATTAACTCCTTCGTATTTTGATCACAAATAAGCTTCTCAGTTATTGATAACAATGCTAATTTTGGACAGACCTCTAAATTAATACCAATAATTTTTGATATTTCTGTAAAAACCTCTCGCCAAAACACCAATACATTTTTACAACTCCACCACATATTAGCATATGTCCCTTTTTCCTGACATCCTCTCCAGCATAATGCGGGACCAATGCTTTTCAACTTACTCATAAATGATCTGGAATTAGGAGTGAAAAGTGAAGTGGCCAAGTTTGCTGATGACACCAGATTATTTCAGGTGGTGAAAATAAAAAGGGATTGTGAGGAGCTCCAAAAGGGTCTCTCCAAACTGGGAGAATGGACATCAAAATGGCAAATGCAGTTCAATGTAAGCAAGTGTAAAGTGATGCACATTGGGGCGAAAAATCCCAAGTATAAGCTGATGAGATCTGAGCTAGCGGTGACTGAACAAGAAAGATCTTGGGGTTGCGGTGGTGGTGGGACAAGCTCAATGACATGTCGACCCAGTTGTGCAGCTGCTGTGTAGTGCAAAGGCCCCCACTCGATGTAGGCATAATTAGGCAAGGAATTGAAAATAAAACTGCCAAGATCATACTGCCCTTATACAAATCTATGGTGCAACCACACTTAAAATATTGTGTACAGTTCTGGTCACCGCACCTAAAAGAGGACATTATTAGAATTGGAATAAGTGCAGAAAAGTGCAACTAAAATGGTCAAGGGGCTGGAGCAACTTCCCTATGAGGAAAGGTTACAGCAGCTAGGATTGTTTAGCTTAGAAAAAAGGAGAGTAAGTGGAGACGTGACAGAGGTGTACAAAATAATGCATGTGGTGGAGAAAGTGGAGACATTTTTTCCCTCTCTCATCATACTAGAACCCGGGGTCATCCCATGAAGCTGATTGGTGGGAGATTCAGGACAGATAAAAGGAAGTACTTCTTCACACAGTGCATAGTTAAACTATGGAATTCACGTCTACATGATGTAATGATGGCCACCAATTTTGGCAGCTTTAAAAGGGGATTGGACAAATTCATGGAGGAGAAGGCTATCAATGGCTACTAGTCCTGACTGGCTATATGCTTCCTCCAGTATCAGAGGCAGTACTCCAGTTGCTGGGGAACATGGGCAGGAAGGTGCTGTTGCACTCATGTCCTGCTTGTGGGATCCCATGGGAAGCTGGTTGGCAACTGTGTGAACAGAATGCTGCTGGACTAGATGGACCCTTGGTCTGATCCAGCATGGCTCTTCTTATGTTCTTATGAGCAGCTAACTCACACTCACAATGAATATTGGAAAATCAACACACTGTGAGATGCAGCACTTGGGCTGCAATCTTATACATACTTACCTGAAAGTAAGCCCCATTGAACACAGGGGGATTATGTATGAGTAAACATGCATAGGATTCTGCTCTTAGTGTCTTGAACATTAGGACCTTCATTAGAGTTTATACTGAGGATTGGAATCAAACATAATTGCACGCTTTCTGTATTCACCAAATAGTCAAAGCTGGCCCAAGTTTTGGGTTTGTTTTTTTAAAATAAAGATAGACAAAGCATCTTATTCTGCTCAGTGATTTGCTAATCACACAAATTATCTGTCTTATTTGTGCAAATGATAGAGAAAAACTGGCAGGAGTGAAGGTGTAGAGAGGGGGGGGAAGTCAACCCCACCACCTAATTTTTAAGCTAATCAGAGACAGTTCATCTAATCTTTTTACTAATGATGCTGCTCTGATTAGAAATGTGTGGATATATTGTATTAAAACGGTGCTTCCTGTGGACACAAAGCTGTAATCCAGTACATATCAGTCTTCTGTTGTCTTCCAAGGTTACTTGAAGGAATGAATTTGTAGAAATTGGGCATTTTCTTTCACAGGCTTATTACCATTTGATTATACATTCTGCACTCCAGCGGGTAATTAAAAAATGTTTAAAAGCTTTTTAGCTGTCGCATGATTGTTTTTTTCACAGTGTTTCCTTCAGCACTTTTCTTTTCAGACACCACATAAAGAAAGAAGTAAATAAACATCATCTTGTAGGAATACTTATTCATGGAACCAACCATTTCCTGTGTCCTCTTGCTAAAGCAATTTGAATGTTTTGGACTCACACAGAGATGAAGGTTCTGTGGTGCTAGGAATTTGTTCAGCCAAAAAGAAAGAAAGAAAGAAGAAAGAAAGAGTAATGCTCTAAAAAGAGCACTTTTTGTTGCAAAAGATGTAATGTGTACCACCAGGTATAGATAGACAAATCCTACAAGGCTCTTCTCAGATTGACATTGACTCAGGTTTTCCCCCCTTCCCCCGCATTCATGAAAAGTTCCTGAGCCAGTCCTAGAGTTTAGTAAGCTCTTGTTGTTCCATCTCTGTTCTCCCACTAGGGCAGCTACTTATGAATGAAGAAGAAGAAGAAGAAGAAGAAGAAGAAGAAATGAATTTCCAAAGAAGAGGACAAAAGAGGGCATTGATTTGCATAAAATATGCATATGCTAATTTATATGTAAAGATACACATTTAGAAACAATTATTATAATTTAAATAGAAATATAATAATAATAATAATAATAATATATTATTATTATTATTATTATTATTATTATTATTATTATTAGCAGTACCCGGCCACGCGTTGCTATGGCCCAGTCTGGGTAAATGGAAAAGAAAGAAAAGAGAAAGCGCACGTCTCTAAGATGTTTAATTTCACAATGCTTCTGGGCAGACAATCTCTGTTGTTGTCCCATCGTCTGGTTTGGCGACTGTAGAGCACGCAACACAGAATTGTCCATGTGAGAAGCAATCCGTGGGAAATCGTATATGGATCGTAAATCAGAAACATTGAAATGGAATCGTAAAATATTTAGTATAGCGTATGTCGCCGTCACGTCCAGCAGATGTTTTTTTTTCAAAAAAAGCATGTTGTTACCGCCACCCCCCTGCCGCCCCCCGGCACCCCCCCGCAGCCGCCGGACACCCCCCGCCACCCCCACGCCACCACAGCCTACCTTTTCCACGCCGCCGGAGCCCCGCCCGCGTGGCACGGAACGTTCTCCGCAACGCTCGAGCCGCCGCCAGCCGCTGCCGCCTGCCACCGCTACCCCGCCACCACCCGCCACCCCAGCGCAGCCTACCTTTCCGTGCCATCACCTGCCGCCTCCTCCAGCTGCTGCCAGAGCCCCGCCCGCGCGGTGCGGAACGGTCTCCGCACCGCTCAAGCTGGCGCCGGCGCTGCCGCCTGCCCCCTACCGCCCCCCGCAGCCACCGGACCCCCCCCGGCACCCCCATCCCCACCCCACCGCAGCCTACCTTTTCCGTGCCACCTGCACCGCTGCCGGAGCCCCGCCCGCATGGCGCGGAAGGTTCGCCGCATCGCTCGAGCTGCCGCCGCCGCTTCTGCCGCCCCCCACCCCCCTGCAGCCGCCGGACCCCCCCGCCACCCCACCGCAGCCTACCTTTCCGTGCCACCACCTCCGCCGCCTGCGCCGCTGCCAGAGCCCCGCCCGCCCGTGCGGCATGGAATGGTCTCCGCACCGCTCAAGCTGGCGCCGCTGCTGCCGCCACCCCCTACCACCCCCCGCAGCCGCCAGACCCCCCGCCACCCCCCGCAGCCGCCAGACACCCCCCGCCACCCCCTTGCAGCCGCCAGACACCCCCCGCCACCCACCACCCCCACTGCAGCCTACCTTTTCTGCACTGCCACCTCTGCTGCTTCCACAGCCCGCCCGCGCGGCGCGGCGCAGAACGTTCTCCGCACCGCTCGAGCCGCCGCCACCGCTGCTACCACCCCCCCACTGCCTCCCACTGCCTCGCACTGTCCCCCCACTGCCCCCCACAGCCGCCGGACCCACCCGCCACTTCCCGCCACCCCACCACAGCCTACCTTTCCACGCCGCCGCTGCCGCCGCCACCTCCACCACTACCAGAGCCCCACCCGTGCTTTGTTTTGGCCCTGGTTTCCCCAGCCAAAAACAGAGTGCAGGGGTCCCATTGCATCAGTTCTTCCTCGCAGGAAGGATGCGATGGGACCAGCGGATGGGGAGGCAGGCTCCCCGGCTCGCTGCAACACCCATGTCTTTTTAGTATAGCATGTGTCGCTGTTACGTCCAGCAGATGGCGCTGTTTTGCAACAAAATTCAAGAAAAGCATGTTTTTACCTGTCACAGGTGTGACATCTATATAATCTAGGTATATAAAAACACGCACGGAGGCGAATGCAACGTCATGTCAAAATTTCAAAGCAATCGGTGAAGAACTTTCGGAAATTTAAGATTTTGAACGAACTGGACATTTACATTTTTATTTATATAGATGATGATGATGATGATGATGATGATGATGATGATGATGATGATGATGATTTATTGATTTTTTTCCGGCAGGCCATTCCACAATCTGGGGGCAGTACATCTCACCATAGTGTGGAAAATTTTGACCAGGTGACCTGTGTCAGTGTGCCTGCCCATTCAGTCTGCTGTCCAGGTGCTAACTGTGGATGGGCATTATGGTTCTTTATCTTTAAACTGGAGGCGGTGAGCCTGGGAAAGGGAGTGATTTGACTTGGCTTCCTGTCCACCCTAACTGGCTGAAATCAAGCACAGCTGAAGCAGATAAAGGTGGGTCTGGGAAGAAAGCAGAGAAGGTCGAAGAGCAGGAATGAATGTTTCAGCTATGTAAACCCCAGAAAACCTGGCAGAAGGCAGATGGAAGGAGTGACAGAACAAAAGAAGATAGCCAGGAAGCATTCAGGAAAGTACTGGACTCATGGTAGTAATTAAATCTTTTGTAGGTGGGAGGGGCAGTCAGCCCTCAACTCTCCCCTATGATGAGATGGGGCTTCTTGGTCCAAGAGCTGAAGACCTGGGGTGGTTCCAACAACAGAGATGTTGGAACCACCCCAGGTCTTGGGGTGTTGCGGTAAGAGGGGGCTGACAACACCCTGAGGGCTTGGGCTCTTGGAGAGACCCTCACACTGGAATTGGACAGGACAGCTTCAAACAGAGGACAGTCCTCTGGTAGCCCTTCAAAGAGAGGACTGACCTCTGTAAAAGAGGGCACATGGACACCCTATCTCCCACCCACAGCCCCCAACACACTATCACCTTCCTTTCCACCTTCCCTTGTTAGCAGGAACAGCAATAAGAAGAAATTGTGATTTTCTTCCCCTCCCTCTGCCTCTTTTTCCTCTTTCCACTCTGTCCACTAGCCTAGACTAGTTGCGGGCAAGGTGGGTTCTTGAGGGTGTAATTATTTGCAGGAGGCCTTGGAAGAAGGGAGGAAGGAGGCAGAGGGAGGAAAAATGCCTCCCTTTTGTCTGTCACCACTGCTACTCCTGCTAACAAGATAAGGAAGAAGGGAAGAGCAGAGAGAGAACTATTAGGGTCGGGTGGGTAGTGGTAATGGTTTGGGGGACATGGGAAGGCTGTTGAGAGGAACTGGGAGCACAGGACATCCACAGTCGAAAGCTCAGATTTTGATCTGAGCAAGGGGAGTGAGTTCAAGTGTTGGAGTCTTCAGGCATCCTGTTTTACGAAGGTCTTTCAATGCCCTGGGATCTGAATCCGAGCCAGGCTCATGTTAACTCCTGGGATATACCTAGTGCCTGAATAGTTACTGTAAAACAGCCAGAGGTTTATCCTTCCAGCCATTGGTATGACTTTAAGGCATCTCCTGTGAGTGACAAATATTTCTTGGGGCAAGGCAACACCACTCAGATGTTTATGTGTGCTGCAAATTTGGTTGCCCTGTGTGGGTATTTCTGTCCATTTTACCACTTACAGTATTTTGGTTGGATCTCACCCACCCACCCTGCCCAGCCATCCTTCTTCAGCCCCATTAGCACTTTTTATTGCAGGGGTGGGCAACTTGTGGCAGATGTTTTGGCCTACAACTCCCATCATCCCTCACCATTGGCTATCCTGGCTAGGGCTGATGGAAGTTTTAGCCTACAACATCTGGAGGAACACAAGCTGCTCCTTCCTGCTTTAGAGGCAGGCTGAGGGTCCTCCTTGTAAGTACCTTGTATCTTTGCCCTGTTTATTCCTAGTTCTCTGTTCTCCTGAGAGGTATGTCTCTTTCTAATTATAGTATTATCCCATACATGACTATTTAGAAGTAAGACCCATTGAGCTAAATGGGACTTGCTCCTGTGCAGAGATCCAGTGTGGCATAGTGGTTAGAGTGTTGGATTGGGACTCAGGAGATCTGAGTTCTAGAACCCAATCGGTCATGAAGCTCACTGGGTGACTTTGGGCCAGTCACTCACTCACTCTCAGCCTAACCTACCTCTCAGGTTTGTTGTGAGGATAAAACAGAGGACCATGTAATGTAAGCCGCTTTGGGTTCCTTGCAAGTGGGAAAAAGGGAGGATAGAAATGTAATAAATAAATGAGATAAATAAATAAAAAGGATAAATAAAAAAGGAGTATAGCCTAAATCATTTAAATAAGCCTCTGACTGACAGCCAGACTACACGTTATGCCTACACAGTGGCACCAATGGCAACTTCTCCTATATTATCTGGATATGTGGAACATACCATGGTCATTCTCATGCTTGGTTCCAGGTTACGGGAAGTCCTTGGCAATGTAACCTTGATGACCTGCCATTCCCCTGCCTTTCCAGCAAGTCCAGTCCCAACCGCCACACTCCCAGAGAGTGCATAGCAGGTGACTGGATGTGTCAGCCGCTCCTTGGTGAAATGGAAAGGGTTACTCTCCAGTTCGGGAGTAGAGCGAGATGATGTCATCAGGAGAGGTAGGATAGCCTTGTTTGTGAGTTAGTTGTAAAGAGAGCACTTGGAAAAGCCAGCCCTGTCTCAGTCATTGCTCCTCAGTGGCAGCTCCTTGGGATCAAACTCGACATGATGCTAAATGTGTCATTAGGAATGATATCAGTTTAAAAAGATGATGAGGATGAGGTGTGGGAAACATTTTCATCAGGACTGCAGTGAGGGGGGGTTTAAGCATCCCATCCTCAGTCATGTTTCTGACAAGAACACACACACACCCTGCACTGCTATTAGCCTTAGGGGGGGAAAGCTTCCATTGGCTCTGTTATTAATTTTAAAAACAACAACACCATAGCTCCTATGCTGCACTTAGTGTCACATTTAGTGCTGCATGTGGTTTATCCCGCTGAGGCTTGCTCTGGGGCACTCCCGAGGCTTCAGCAGCTGCCTGACAATGCTGAATCCTGACATCATGCATAGCAGCTCCTGGCTTTCCCTGCACCCGGGGCTGCAGTTCCGCTACTAACCCAACCTCTGGACGAGTCCTCGCCACACGCCTTCCTTTTAGCTGGATTCCACTTATGCTGAGAGGCTCCTTCCCCACACATGTTCCATATCAGAGGGGAAAGGGCATTCCACCTAGAGAGACTGCCAAGCTGGCACTGAAATGGAAATCGGCCAAGTCTATAAACATCTTTTTATTGTCATTGTTCTCTTCTGCTACAGCAACACCCAGCCACTTTTCAGTAATGTTGTTCAGCGTATCTACGAAGATAGGAGTGCCTTTAAGCTCATTTGGAATTTGCAAGTTGATTACTTGGAAAATATGTCTTGGTTTGCAAAATGGAAACATTAGGAAATGGGCCTTTTAAATTTTTAAAATGCCTGTGTGGTTAACGGCAAAATAATTTGAAGTCATTACTGTCACTACTTAACGTTCCCTCTCATCTGTTTCATTTTCAATTAAGTTGCATGCATGCAAACGTTTGATTGGGTTTCAGAACCAGCTGAATAACCAAGTGAGTATGTGTCTCCTTTAATTGCCTCAGTGGTGTCATGGTAAATTTTGAACTGCTGGCACTCATCATGACAGTCCCCTTAGCCATGCCCCTAAGAAGAGCCCCAAAACTGAGGCAGCTGTTGATCTATAGCAATAAACACATCTCTGGTTTTTACTAGAACCCCAAGTTTCACCAACCAGAGCCTGGTGCAAAAAGATATAAACTCAGAAAGAATTCTGAATTCAGGAATTTGTGTTGAAGAATTCTAGAACTGAATGGAGCTCAGAGTCCTTCCTTACAAAAATTCACTCCTTATTACCCCAAGCTTTCTTCATTTCTGCAATATAATTTTGGGTGGTGGTGGGGATTTTGTTGTTGCTTTTCTTAAATAATTGGAAGTCCCAAATCCTTGCAAATCTACTGCAGATCACCCAGAGTTCTACCGGTAGGTCCAAATCTATCTTCTTCCAACTCTTGGTGTTGACCATTGATCCAAAGCTGCTGCCGTAGTTTTCACAGTTGTTGAGATGTAAAGCTAAGAATAAAATACTATCTCATGGCTAGTATCCATACAAGCATCTCAGGAGCTCTCTGGGCAGTTTACAACCACTTTAGCAATGACTTTAGCAATGACCCACACTTAATTGTTTTTAAAGTAACAGTGATAATGCATTTACTCCCTGTTTACATGCTTCCCCACCTTGCAAAGCATGATATATAGTTATATAATGTCCAGAAACAACAGACATTTTCCATTCATCCCTGCTCTTGACTCTCCAATACTCAAATTCAGTGTTGTGAATCCTAGGAAACCTTGACCAGCTGGCATTTCAGCAGTTAATAGACATTTATTTTTCCATGTTATCTTGGTTTTTCTCTCTATTCAACTTTCATAAAGACTCTTTGTTCTTTTGTTAGAACACATAAATAATGACCTTCAGAGATTCAGATGATCAATACAAACAAGCTTTCATTACAGCTTCTTCAGTGAATTAATCAAATTACGTGGGACAAATGATTAGCTGTATCATCATCACCTTTTTATGTTTAGACAATTTGTATATCTTATAACACAGACTTTAAGTCCTGGCTGATTGTTATTCTTACTTTAATTAGTTGCTTACTCATCCTTGTAAAGAACTTTGATATATCTAAAGAAATAGACAAGGGATATTGTGTGTGAAGACAATCAAAGTATATCTACTCAAACTTTCTCCAACCTGATGCCTTCTAGATTTGTTGGGCTACAATACCCATCATCCTCAACCAGTATAGCCATTCGCCATGGTCATCCTGGCTGGGAATGATGGCAGTTGTACCTCAACACATCTGGAGAGCCCTACTCTATTGTATCTTTCAAATTACATGTTTCCCCCCTGCAAAACATAGATAGAGTTAGCTCATACCTAAGCCTATCTAATCAACAGAAAAAACAGACAAACCCTGAATAGATTCAGAGAATACACAGAAATTCTTATTTTATGTATGTATTTACAACATTTCTATATACTACCCAGTCTATATAGATGGCAGTATTTATTCACTAGAATAAATACTAGACTGTTTCACAAATAAAAGTTTCATTAAAAACATGAAGTATAGAAATAAAACACAGGCATAAAATCTTGAAGAGCTGAAACGGTGTTAAAACAGCATCAGAATAAAACCAGTATAAAAACAGCAACAGAAAACAACATTAGGGCAAACATCCTAAAAAGCACTAAACCTAAACAGTCTGTGAAAATAAAAAGGTCTTCACCTGTTGTCAGAAAGATGAGCCTCTCTGTAGAGAGCATGATTCTATAGCCAGGGCACCACCACTGAAAAGGGCCTCTCTCTAGTGGCCACTAACCTCACCTTATGCCTGCTTTCAATATCATCATCACATGCTCAGACTGACCTTGCAAGGTTTTGACTCTTATAAACCACTAGTAGGCAACATTGAAGTACATGACCCTTTGGTCCAAAGGTGCCATCATCACAGCTTTTATTTACAGTTGCAGAGATAGAAAGGTAACAATACCACCTTGTTGTGACATGTAGCACAAACACCAGCTGTGGCACATTGTTGACATTTGTAAGGTACAGAATGGCTGGTAAACAAGTCATGTTTAGTCTTCTACTTCCTGCCTGTTTCTCATGGGAAAAGTAGGTGTGAAAGAAATACGAGCTGGTCACATGGTTTGTATTTTCTGGTGACGTACTGATTTGTTAGCTTTCTGTTCTGTAGCCATTTTGGAGAGAGGTGGAATTGCTTTCTTCTTCTCTCTGGTCTTCTGACTAGTGCTTGCTGGACTTAATGCAATCATGTAACGTCTTAAGCTGAGGTGGAGTGATAAACAACTTGCTCCACTGGATTAATGCTTGCTATGCATTGTTCTCTGCACATGGACTGTAAATTAGGAGATGTATGCTCTGTAGGATATACTTGCTATAGTAATAAACAGGTAGAACAATAACCTGTGGAGTCCACAGAGTTACTTCCTTATTACTGGGATCTGCAAGGAGGAGGCTGAGTTGGCTGACATCTGATACGCTTGGAATGCTGCGTGGAGTGGGAGAGACAAGTCTGAACTTCTGTGTGTAGATTTATGGGCGTTTGCACACAGGAGCAGGATTTTAAATCTTCCATTTCACACAAGTGAAGCGCTCTGCTTTTCCAGGAGGCTTGTGCGCCTTCAGGGTTGTGTCATAAAACCTTCACACCTGAGGTCTGAAACACCAGTCATGAATTTTCTGGGTCATAATTAAACATGCCTTCTAGCCAGGCTCAGAATCAGCACATGGTAGCTTTGGGGCTTGGGCAGCCTCCAGGACCCCAGCATCCCAGCAGAGCCCAGCACAATCTCCTTCCTGGGCCCCCTTTAATTCCCCCCCCCCAATACTCTGATTGGTGAAAGATGGTAGGGTCTTGGATTTTAATTTCCCACAATACCCCAAAATGACATTGGGGGCACTATGGGAAAATTAAATAGAGGCTCCCAGCTGCCTGGAACCGAACATAAGAAGAACCATGCTGGTTCAGGCCAGAGACCTATCTAGTCCAGCATTCTGTTCCCACAGTGATTTCAACCTAGAGCCAACCAGCCCTAATCCTAGCCCCTTTAAGTCAATTGTACAGAGGAAAGTTGGAATATGAGGTCCTTTTATGCATTCTTCTGCCTGCAGGTTTGTCTGATTCCTGAGATAGATCAGGATTACCTTGTTAGAGGTTAATTACCTAAAAGGAACTGGGTAGTTTCCCCCCCCCCTTTGTGCTAGCTAGTATCATAGACAAATTATGTGTCAAGAAAAGTCACAGCCTGTTAAGTTACACTGAACAAAATCTCAATATCTGTAGCAGGAGTGAGTCCTCGATCACGGTAGGATTCACCTTGTCCTCGAACCTCAGGCATACAGTTCAGGCTAGGCAGTCTCAGCAATATTACACTTTTGAATCGATTGGATATTGTACAAAGGAGAAATATAGTATGCACGTAAGAACTCTGCAGCTACAATGTTTATATATATATATATATATATATATATATATATAACTAGGTTACTAAAAATATTCATTCCAATAGCAATGGAATAATTCTGTGTGTGTGTGTGTGTGTGTGTGTGTGTATGTGTGTGTGCGCGCGCATGCATGTGCAATGCATCATATAATTCCCAGCCACTGAGCAGCAAACAAAGATGTGGGGGGAAAGAGTGCACTCTTGGCTGTTAGCACCAAGTGGCAACCAAGGACAATCTGGTTTGCACAGTGGAGGTGCTGCCAGCCCCAGTGCAAGCTCTCTTGCTGCCTGAGGTGGGGGGAAAACACATGCTGCCGCATCTACATCGCGCATCCCCTTCTGGCTGCTGCATTGCGCCCCCTTCCTCTTCCTCTGTCACATGCCCCCTTCCCCTTACCTTTGCTGCCATGCCAGCTCTATGGAGGGCTGTGTGGCAGGAACAAGTGGCTGAGGGGTCTTGTAACACCTGGATGGGCTCTCACAAAATCCCTGCAATTCCTTTTTCCAGCCACATGGTTCTGACATGGAGCTGACACGGTGGTGGCAAAAGTAAGAGCGGTGCACAATGAGAGAAACAGAAGGTGGGCGGCTGCTCCAGAGAGCCCCGCTGGCTGCTCTCTCACTGCTGCAAATGCCATGGTGGGGGAGCAGCTGGCAGGGCTCTCCAGAGTACACGCTGGTGGCGGGGGGCCTTCCTGGTAGGGCAGCGGCATGAAGCTGGGGCGAGGAGTAGCACAATTCATCATTCCTCCTACTCCACTGCCTGATGTGGGTGCCTCACCCTGCTTCTTGGGAGAGCCAGACCTGTGTGCTGCAAACAGGCATAAAGTGGTCTGTTAAGTCATTAACCTCACAAACGTGCTTGCACTATGAACCAAGTACTTCTTGCTCTGCTCACTGCATGGTGGTGGTGGTGGTGGTGGTGGCCACGGCAGCAACAGTGGTATTAGCCAGTAGGTGAAGACATATTTTATATTATTTTTCATATACCAATATAACCAAATTATGTTTCAAAATTAAAATGCACTCCATTCATTTCAGTAGGCATGTGCAATTGGATTTCTGGGATTTAGGGGCTGAAAACAAAAGAATAGAAAATATAGAAAAAGAATGCATTGATTACTATGAGCCAGCATGGGTTGACCAAGAATAAGTCATGTCAGACCATCCGTATCTCCTCTTTCTTTGATAGTTTGGTAGATCATGGGAATGCCATGAACATAATATATCTTAATTTCTGCAAAGCATTTGACAAAGTCTCCCATGATGTCCTTGTTGACAACCGCCTTGGGTTCCTTGAAGGAAAAAAGGTGGGGTATAAATATAATAAATAAATAAATAAATAAATAAAATGTGGGTGGAAGATACTATTATTAGGTGAATCCACAGCTGGACAAACATACCCACTGAGTGCTCATTAATTGCGTTGTGTAAACCTAGAATGAAATCTTGAGTGATGTGCCGCAAGGCGCTCTCTCTCTTAGGCCCTGTGCTGTTGAAAGGCCTGTTCAACATTTTTATAAATGATTCATATGAAGGGATGCTTATCACATTTTCAGATGACATGAAGCTGGGAGGGACTGGGATACTGAACACTACAGAAGACAGAATCGAGATTCAAATTAACCTTGATAGGCTGGAACACAGGGCTGAAACCAACAAGATGAATTTCAACAGAGATGTAAAATTCTGTGTTTAGGTACAAAAAAATCAAGGCACAAGTACATGATGGGGAAGACCTGGCTTGGTACATGTGAAAAGGATTGACGTGTAGGGATGTGCGCAGAGCTCGATTGGGGGGTGGAAGTCCAGCGAACTCGCCAGGCTCAACCCCTCGAGCTCCGCTCGCCCTACCTTTTCCCCGGCTCGACTCACATTTTTGCGAGCCAAGCCAGGGAAGGTGACTTCCGGGTTCCAGCGCTACATTATTTACATAGAAAATGGCCAAATCTGCACAAATTGTGGCTAAATTTGCTCAAATTTGATCGTAATATGCACAAATTTGGCCGTTTTCTATGTAAACAACATAGAGCAGGGGACCCAGAAGTCCAGCAAGCACCTCTGCTGGCGCTTGGCTCGGCTCGGCTCAGCTCGTGCGCTGCAAGTAGATTGCCAGTCAGGTTGCCCATCCCTAGTAATTGATCACAAGCCAGCAGTGTGATGCAGCTGCTAAAAACCCTAAGGCAATCTTAGGCTAATTTAAAAGAAGTATAGTGTCTAGATCAGGAGAGGTAATAGTTCCATTCTACTCTGCACTTATCAGACCATGCCTGCACACAGTGACCATTTCTGGGTGCCCCATTTAGGGAAGTTGGAGAAATCTGCAATGGATTCAAATGAGTTTGGATTTCTCTGAATCTGACCTCCAGATTCTGCAGCTGACTGGCTTTTTCTGAGTCACATGGATTCCACTTTTTTTTTTTTACTTTGGAGGGATTTGCACAAGTGTGCACTTGTGCTAATGTGCATTCACGCAAATGCCCATTTGCAAACAGGAACAAAATTCTTGTACATCCCTTTTCCATCAATGAGCAGATGGCTGAACAAAAGATGCCTGACAATCCACAAAAAAAACACAGACAGAACAGATTTAACAAAGTCCGTACAGGCCCATTTTAAGAAGGGCATTGACAAACTGGAGCATGACGTTGAGAGGAAGATAAGCAGGATGGGGAGGGGTCTGGAAATCATGTCCTCTGAGGACTGGTTGAGAGAGCCTGGTATGTTTATCCGGGGAAGATAAGATTAAGGGGAGACTTGAATGGGAGAAATCTGAAGGCCAGTCATGTAGAAGATGAAGCAGACCAATTCTCTGTTGCTCCAGAGCACTGACACCACCACTTTCTAGGTGGTCATTGTGTGAGTGTGGATGTATGCTGCTGTGCAGCCCTGAACTTTGGCCCTGAGGTCCAGCCCTAGCTGCACCACTGAACCTGGTAGCCATTGGTTTATGTGGCAAACCAACCAATATTTCTCCCAGAGAACTGGATGGTTGCCCTTGTTAGGTTTTGCATAGGCAGAACGAGATTACCACCTGACATCGGGATTATCACCTGACCTGGTGGGTGTTACTTGAGTTCAAGTACAGAAGGTCTTTGGTCAGGAGACATAGTCTCGAGGTGATGTGACTCAGCAGCCTTGAACAGGTTTGAAGCAGTAAACATGTTGATGAATGGGTTATACACTGGAGTGAGTAATATCCTATTTATAGGTGCAGGGTCTGGGGTATATAAGCTGGCACACTTGCTGATAGCTTCATTCCGTTCCGTCATTCCTCTTCATCTCTCTCTGCTGCTTGTTCGTCTCAACATGTATTGTCTTGGACTTCACTTCATCTAGCCTTACCACTGGGGTATAGGTTTTGAGTCTGCTATGATGTAGTGAGTAGAGATGCATTGATTGCCTTAATCCCATGTAATTGGGTCTTACAAATAAACTCTTTAATCTTTATTAACTGCTGTTATCTCCTCCTTCCGATTGCGTGACTGGGACTGAGGGTCATTGGCTAGGGGAGCTTTTGAACCCGGGTCAGTACAACTCTCACATCGGTTATGGGCCCAGATAAGGATCAGATAACGATCTGATGGTTATCTCAGATGGGCAGATAAGCCACAGAGACGCAGTTCGGAGAAATTCGGCAGTTATAGAGTTAAGAGAAATTGTTTACTATTTGTAAGAACGGTTTGTAAATAACCGGAAAGGCGAAGGTTTGTTGCTAAAGCTGAGAGCTGATATCAGCAGCTTGGAATGCAGCACAACTGAAGAAGAATGCAGAGAAACAGAGAGACGGAGGATTTTTCGTTTTGGAAGCAGTTGGAACGGAGGTGCCAGGCTTGGCAAAATCCAAGGCTACAGACTGTGAACGTGGGTGCCAGTTCGGGCAGCTACTAGGCTGAACAGTGAACAACGCTGGACACAAGGATTTGTTTTCCACAGCTTGCTGGAGTGATTGTCAAGGAGCTGTATCGGGCAAAGAAATAATCTTCAGGAGGCTCTGTGTGTCTACTCATCAAGGCTACAGCAGGAGGATCATATTTCTTTTACAGTTTGCTTTCTTCACACAGCAGCGGATCAGCTATCTTTTGCATTGTATCAACAAGTGGCTTGGATTACAAATGCGTGGATTACGTCTGACGTGGGTAAAGCGTCTGGAGCGTCATGTCGCAGCAAAGCAAGGTCACGTGTGACAAACGTATCTCGGGAAACCTGATACTACAGCGGAGGCTGTATCAAACCAGCGGAGGCGTGGTTTTGAAACAACAGAGAAAAACAGCGCGTCAGTTTTGAACAGAGAAAGCTGTGCTTAAAATGTGAAGCTGTTCTTCATTTTCTTCATGTGGGATCACAGAAGAAGGAGCTTGAAATCAGCAGGGGTGTTGCTGATGGGACAAACCTTTGTGTTTTAACCCAGGACATAAAAAAATGGACATTATTTTGTTGTAAGCAGAAACAGTGGATTGTTTAAACGAAGCTTTCTGTGTTGGACATAAATAAACAGGAAGAGACTATGCAAATGGTCAGAGGTTTAACAATCATGTTTTTGAAACTGTATTTCTTGAAAGTTGGATAACTTGGATTCAAGAAAGTGTAATATATGCTTTGAAATGTCAGGAAATGTACTGAATGTATATATGACTTGAGTATATTGTGGATTTTTCTGTAGCAAAATGTAAAATACTGAATAAGTAGGTATGTTTATATGGCAAAGCTAAGAGATGGATTATTTCTTTTATACTGTAATGGTGTAATAAAGAAATGGAAAGTTGTACTGTTGCAACTATAAAAAAAGGTTAAATGCTTATATGTATGACATGTACATGCATGCATATCACATGAATGTTTGATCATTTAGATTCACAGGCTTGTGAAAGAAAATGCAAACTGTGGTGGAGAAAGCATTGGGAAATTGTAATTTTCACATGAAAGGTAATTTTGTGCACATAAACAAGGGATGCTAGCTTCAACAGGTAAACTGGAAGGCAAGCTGAAAAACCAGTTCATTTCATTTAAATTTGTTCTTGGTGATCTTGTGGATACTCTGATGGTTTTTAGAGGAAAGGCACATTATTTCATGATGTTCATTGATCAATACACGAGGTACAGGTTGTGTACATGTTAGATAGAAAGCTGGAGTATTGAACAAAGTCAAGGTGTTTTGTGCTTGGATGGGAAACAAGCATATTACCCATGTTACCTATTTCTTTTAAGATATGGGGAAGTTCAATTCAGTGCATGTTTAGATGACTTTCTAACAGGATGTGATATTGAACACATGGATTGTGTAGAAGAGTAAACAAACACTCAGAAGAGGTGATGCTAATTTGGATAATGAGGTTTGGGTAGAAGCTCTTAAATGTTTTTGATTATGTACATGATAGAAGTTTTAGTTCTGTATTGAACTGTACATCTTATAGAAAGTAGTGTAGAAGGAGGAATCTTCTGGAGAAACATTTCAGGATCTTGGATCTGATATGTAGGTACATACACCTCAAAGTTAGAAGAAATCTGTAAGGGAGCTTACATGAGATTTTTCTAGAAATGAGAATATTGTGTTTCACATGAACAACACTTGGATAGTGAGATTATCTAGAAATGTTAAGTATAATGCTGAATGAAAAGGTGAGATCATTTTTCAAAATTAATTCTGTTAATGCAGGAGATGCATCAAGCTCAGAGTCAGAATAGAAAAGCATTTACTGAAAGACAATCAGGTAAATTTGACAAACTCTGATACACATTTGGTTTAGTGGAGACTAAACAAATGATTGTTCATCATTGGTGCAAATTTATTGGAACAAGAACCTGATAACTGATGAGGTAAGGAACAGGTGAGTCAAACAACCTGTGAGATATCAGGATGAATTTGCAGGAAAAAGCCATTTGAAACTTCAAAATTTCAAAGAGGTGAAAAAATTGTCTGTTAAGGAAGCTAAACCATAGCTTCAGGCTATGCAAGCTGAGTTGAATTCTTTGGATAAAGAACAAAACATGGAAGCTGGTGAAACAAACAGCAGTCCATGGAACTCATTGTTACCAGATAGATTTTTAAGTGAAAACTAACCAGATTGGAAAAGGATATATATGTGTGTCAAATAGCAAGATTGGTTGCTTGTGATTTTGCTCAGTAAAAGGAGCAGGATAATCATGAGTGAGTGCAACAACAATTTGCTTTGGAAACAGTTAGACTGATGTTTAAGAATGTGGATAGATGTATGGATATTTCACAAGTGGAAATATTGGAACATAAGCATTTTAAATGAGAGGAAGTCTTTAAATGGAAAACTGTCTAAGAATTTTCTTTAGGAAAAGCTAGAAATCAGCTGGAGGCTGGAATTCTGTTTTGAACTCAAACATTGCTGAATTGTGATTTGCACAGAGAGGCAGATCAATGTTTGTTTGTTAAACAGAAGGAACAGGGACATAGACTGTATGTACTTTGTTTAGATTGGTGATCTATTGTTTTTTCTGGACAGATAAAGGCAATATGATATAATTGATCCAGGGTTTGGAATTTCATTGAAATGAAACTGCTTGGTGGTGGATCAACTGTTTATTTGTAAATAGAGGTTGAGGGAGAACCAAGAGGGCAGTACTTACTGCAACAAACCAGAGAAAAATCATGGATGTGATTGAGAATTTTGGAGAAAGTTAACTCAATGAGAGAATCCAAATAATTGAGGATTTTCAAGCACATGCTGATGGAAAAGCAGTTTGAATGCTACACAGGAGCATTGGGCTGTTGAGCTTTACTGTACAAGCAACAAGGCCAGATATTGCTGTCAGTGTAATGGGCAGACTGTTAGACCAACAGGACATGCTTGGAGAGCTCTGAAAAGGAGTTGAGTGTTATCTGGAAGGAACATCACACTTCAGACTAAGAGTTACAAGTCAGAGCACAGGTGGCTTACAGATTCACAGAAATGCCAGTTGTGGTTGTGATAGTAAGAACAACAAGAACACACCTGAAGTTTGTTATTTTTATAACCATACTTTGTTTGATTGATTTTGTAGAAACAATCATCTAGAAGGTTAGAGTTCAACTGAAATTGAACTGAATGCATTGTATTATGTATTGTGCTATTATGCTATTGTAAAGCTTGAATAGTTATTGCATTAGTTTAAATTGTTAAAAATGTTTAAATGATGCTGAGATTGATGTGAAAAACCTATTACAGTTTTTTCAGGAAACCAAGGCAGGATTGCTATGCTGCAGGCAGATAGCAATACACAACGTTTTGGGTTTACAGATATAACTGTGTCATAAGGAGGGATACATCAGAAGTGATTTGATGGTGGTTCAAATTTCTGACAGGTAAAGTCATTCCTGCAGAAGTTTTTTTTTTCAAAGTCCATAGATGAAAGAACAGCATCAGATGTCAACAAAGCTGTTGCTGTTGTATGAGGTAAATAACCACGTTCTGCACAAATGCAAAAGCAGGGGGATGTTAGGTTTTGCATAGGCAGAACGAGATTACCACCTGACATCGGGATTATCACCTGACCTGGTGGGTGTTACTTGAGTTCAAGTACAGAAGGTCTTTGGTCAGGAGACATAGTCTCGAGGGGATGTGACTCAGCAGCCTTGAACAGGTTTGAAGCAGTAAACATGTTGATGAATGGGTTATACACTGGAGTGAGTAATATCCTATTTATAGGTGCAGGGTCTGGGGTATATAAGCTGGCACACTTGCTGATAGCTTCATTCCGTTCCGTCATTCCTCTTCATCTCTCTCTGCTGCTTGTTCGTCTCGACATGTATTGTCTTGGACTTCACTTCATCTAGCCTTACCACTGGAGTATAGGTTTTGAGTCTGCTATGATGTAGTGAGTAGAGATGCATTGATTGCCTTAATCCCATGTAATTGGGTCTTACAAATAAACTCTTTAATCTTTATTAACTGCTGTTATCTCCTCCTTCCGCTTGCGTGACTGGGACTGAGGGTCATTGGCTAGGGGAGCTTTTGAACCCGGGTCAGTACAACTCTCACAGCCCTCTGAGGACAGGAAGTGGTAGTAGGCGATCATTCGTGACCAAGTAAGATTGTCTTCCAGGATAAAATTACAACAAGAAAATTATATAAAGAGGAAATTGTATTAAATTGTGTAAGCAAAGCATGGCACATTAGGGCAACATGGCAGTGGGGACAAAATCTGACCTCCATCTCAGACTGGGTGGCTTGGCCTCCACTGACATGGATCCCATAGAGAAGTGCAAAGTGCATACTCTCAGGAGACCATGCAAAATATAAACCCTCTGCACACATGCACGCGCATGCACACGCGCGCACGCACACACACACACACACACACACACAGAGTCCATCAGTGATGTGCCTTTTTTCTAGTTGAAAATAAAACAGAATTAAATATCAAAATATGAAAGGCAGTTGACAGGCAAAACTTTGTTGTTGTTTTTTACATGAATATTCCTTTTAAAGACCCTTTTAAAGCCTCATTCAATTTATTTATTTATTTGATTTATACCCCGACTTTCTACCAAAAACTGGCAAAAAAAATGATGACTGCAGGTTGTTGCTATTGTTTTCTGCTGCTACTTTTAGCTTCTGTGATGTTTACCCATACATTTCAGCTGCTTCCCCACTCTCCTGGGAAGTTGTCCCGTTCTTATGCCCTTGTTCAGGTTTCAAGTGAAAATGAATTTGATAGTCTGACCTCATCATCCAAGGTCAAGATAGAAATTGGCACATTTATCAGTCTCTGCTCAAAAAAAGGCCAAAGTCTAGAATTATGGAACCGTGATGCTTCGGCAATAGGCTGTCAAGATTTCGTGATGAAGTTTGTATGGTTCTGCCACTGCCTGCCTGTCTGTGTCTAATCTGTTGCTGAATTCTTCTTCTGTGCACAAATTCACTCTCGGAAAAGGGGATCTTCTACATAGTTTCCTAACCATTATCTTGTCTTATTCCCCAGTACTATGTCATACATTCATTGGAATGACTTCCACATATGAATGTAAGAAAGAGGGAGGGAGACGTTTTAGCTACTTCATTACCACATCTGGAACAACTTTAGCCTGCAGTCCTACTCACACGCCTAACCTGGAAATAAATTGCATTGAGCTCAGTAAGGCTTATTTCCACATCAACATGCATGAGATCCAGCTGCCAGGTGATCCCAGGCATATTATTGGGTGGAAATCTTATGTTTCTCAATCTTTCCATGACGAGCATTTTTTATTATTGCTGTGAAAACATTACATCATGAATCAGATTTCCAAAATAGTACCCAATCACTACAGAATTTCAAAGGTGTTTTATAAATCATGTTTTCGTGTAATGTTAACCTGATCAGCAACTAGTACTAATGGAGGACCAAGTCTGAAAAGCTGACAAGGTGTGGTGGGACAACCCCTCCCCACCCCATGGACTGCTGGCAAGGCCAATGGCCACAGCTGCTGTTCTTTCCATGCACACTTCTAGGTTCTGGATTGGCAATGAAGGGGCCAGATGGTAGCTCTCAGGGGATCTGATTTAACCCAGGGACTGCCAATAGCGGATCCCAAAAATACAATTAAGAACCTCTAAAATAGAAATGGTCAGGCTTATTTTATTAATTGCATGCATTAGCAACATTTCTGGTTCAATTTTAGATCAAGTCAGTTGTTCTCATCCAGTATTTGAAGCGGTCCTGGAAATCTACATTTGAAAGATTTGGCCCCAAACTGGTTCTAGCATTTATGTGTCTTGTGTATGTAAGTTGCTTCAGCTATTCTCAAGTGCATAATCATGTGAGCAAATGTGATGTGTGAGAGACAGATGAGTTTGGTTACTCATTGGTAGGAATATCAGTGGTAGACCCTGGAATGTTCTTCAGTTTTCATGTAAAGCATGTGCTCTATCACTGAGCAACCAGCTGTGCCCTGATGACACGCCTGATGTGGCATTTGATCCCAGATCATAGATTCATAGATCATAGAGTTGGAAGGAGCCTACAAGGCTATCTAGTCCAACCCCTGCTCAATGCAGGATCTTTTAAGTCTATTGGATAACCACTATTTAATAGGTGATCAATGACCATAGATAAGAGCTGGGTTTCCCTGGGCAGTGTTAGAGAAAGACCATCCCTGTTGCTGACAAGGGAAACATGCTCTTATCTCCAATCAGTGTCATCAGGGGGTGGAGCTCTGGAAGGGGAGGTATACCAAACTCATCTGTCTCTCACACATCACATTTGCTCACATGATTATGCACTTGAGAATAGCTGAAGCAACTTACATACACAAGACACATAATAAATAATAAATATAATAAATAAATAAATCTCAGGAGGGTATCCATCCCCTGGGGCTGGAACTGTTCCCCATCCTAACCCTTTTGGATCTCACCGAAAAGCCCATCATCCTTCAAGAGATACAGTAATGAAAGCCTTACTACCCCACAGATCCCCAGATACCCCCCCAAGTAATGATGATGATGTACTTAATACATTTATGAATCACCCCTCTACCTCACAGCAATATACAAGCCAAATATAACAATAATAAAAATCAAAACATCATAAAATCACAACCAGGGGGCAGGGAGGGAAACTTCAGCACCATAAAATTAATATAAACACTAGAGAGCAACATTAAAATAGAAAGTAACATTAAACACTATTTAAAGTTCAATGGAAGAAAACCATCTTTGAGGATGCCAATCTAACCTTCCTGGGGATGGAGTTCGGCAATTGGGGGGCTGCTACTGAAAAGCCCCTGTCTCAAGTCCCCACCACCTCTCTATAAAGTCTCCCTATAAATACTCAATAAAGAGTATTTTGTTCAAGGGTCAATTTGTCAGTTTCTACCACATGTAACTGGAAAGAGAAACTTCTGAAGTTCCTCCTTATACTGAAAGAGACCATCAAGCCCGGTATTGTCTATTCCAGCTGGTCACAACTCCTGTCCAGGATGTCAGGTCCCAGCTGGAGATGCTGAGGATTAAAACAGGGACCTCCTGCATTCAAAGAATGTGCTCTAAGCATATGGATCTACCCATAAGGATAGTTCACTCCTGTATTTTGCTTAAATATGTTGTTGATTTATTTTTTTATTTTTAAAAGTGAGAGTTCCAGTGCTCAGGAAGCACTGGACAGTTTGCTGGAAGTGGCTCTGCTCGATCAATATGTAGAAACATAAGAGTTCAAGCTTCAAATGGCATCATTTCATAAAATCCAAATACATTGCAGCCTTAAGTTAGTGCAACAGCAAACCCATGAGAAGCATTAATGATTGTTTAATGCTCAAGCTGCGGCATTTATTTTATGTCTTAATATCATTATGAGCCCTAAAAAAAAGAAAGAAAGAAAGAAAGAAAGAAGCGATTCTTCTTCACCATTTGGAGAAACAGTTCCTGATAAGGATTCACATTTGCCTATTAGCATACAGTGCCCTTTTGAGATGATGCCGGCATTTTCATTACCACTGCATCAATTCTGCTTTTCATACTGAGCAGATTTTGTAAATGTCTTTCAAGGACATTTTAGACTTAAAGACAGAATATTTTCTATAACTGAAAACACACACACACACAATGACTGGGTTCAAACAACATAATAACCCACACTCAAGGGTTGCGTATGGGTGGAGTGTGGGTTGTCATTGAACTGTGGGTTCTTGTTGAATCATGGGTTATCATGTTCTCTGAACCCAGCTGTGCTAACAAGCTATGGCTTGTTAACCATGAACAACCCATGAAGAGAACCCATGGTTTGTTGTTGGGTTGTGAACTGTGGTTTGTACACCATGGCTTGTTAGTGCAGCTGGGTTCAGACAACATGACAACTCACAGTTCAACAACAATTCACACTCAACCCATACTCAGGACTTGAGTGTGGGTTATCGTGTTGTCTGAACCCAGTCAATGGGTTGGATCCAGACTGAGATGCGTGCTACTGGGCTGGTGGGAGAGGACATCTCAACTCCCTCGCCATGACAGCCCCTTCAGCCCCCTGAAAATGCAACACAGAGGGTCAGGGGACCCTGCTAAATGGGGTGAGCCATGGTGTAGTGCAGGGAATCACAAAAACATACAACAAGGGACTATGTTTAAAATCCTGACAAACACAAAGCATAGAAACTTAAAAGTCAAGAATTTGTATATATAAAAAAAATAACCATAAAATATAGTAAAATAGATTAAATTTTATAATGTAATATAAAAATTTCCAGAAATGTTTTTTAAAAAATTATATATATAAAACATGTATAAGACAACAACAATTACGTAGACCTGTAAAATACAACGTCTTAAGGGCTGAAGATGATACAAGTGTCCTTTCAGACTTGAGGACCTCTCTCTCTAGATGAAGTAATATTAGTGCCAAAGTTTTTTTTGTTTGGTGCTTCCAGAGAATGTCCTCACAGCATGTAAGCTTTCATTACTTGTGTGTAGAAGCCAAACGCGTTTCGGCCCAAAGGCCTTCTTCAGTGGCCCTGTAGTTTTCACTAAGGTCAATATACAAGCTAATGCTCTGTATCACTCCAATTCAAGGTTGGTTTCATCTACCAAGCTCCTGAGGCAATGCTCCTGAGGCAATGCTCATCTACCAAGCTCCTGAGGCAATGAGGCAGTGCAGGGAATCCCCAAAGATCAGGCAGAAGCACCTTCAATGAGAAGAGCCCTTCTGTCCACAGAAGGCAGATATTGGATCCAACCCAATGCTAATTGAGTACATTTCAAGATGTGCATGGTAAAATGAACAAAAACTAGGTAATCATTTGAAATGATTAGTCAAGGAGATTTTAAAGGAGTTGGGTTGTGGATCTTAAGTCTACAACAGCAGACTGAGTTAGAAGCCCAAGTCAGGAGTCTGTTGCTCAGTTATCCATGCTTTAAAGAGCATTGAAAGGCTCCCACCTCACAATTCCAGTGGAAAGGAATCCTAGTCTATTTCTTGACTTGAGCAAAGCTTTCGACAAAATGCCTCATGATATCCTGATTAACAAACTAGCTAAAAGTGGGCTAGATGGAACAACTATCTCGTGGATCCACATTTGGCTACAGAATCGGACCCAAAGAGTGCTTATCAATGGTACCTTCTCAAACAGGGGGGAGGTAACGAGTGGGGTACCACAGGGCTCTGTCCTGGGCCCAGTGCTATTCAACATTTTTATTAATGACTTGGATGAGGAGGTGCAGGGAATGCTTGCTTATCAAGTTTGCAGATGACACTAAATTGGGTGGAATAGCTAATACTCTGGAAGACAGAAGCAAAATTCAAAGTGATCTCGATAGGCTGGAGCACTGGGCTGAAAACAATAGAATGAAATTTAATAGGGATAAATGCCAAGTTCTGCACCTAGGGGGAAAAAACCAAATGCACAGTTACAGGATGGGGGATACTTGGCTCAACAATACTACAATCGAGAAGTATCTTGGAATTGTTGTAGATCACAAGCTGAATATGAGCCAGCAATGTGATGTGTCTGCAAAAAAGGCAAATGCTATTTTGGGCTGCATTAATAGAAATATAGCTTCCAAATCGCGTGAAGTACTAGCTCCCCTCTACTCAGCCAGCACTGGTTAGTCCTCATCTTGAGTACTGCGTCCAGTTCTGGGCACCACACGGATGCAGACAAACTGGAAAGGGTTCAGAGGAGGGCAACAAAGATGATCAGGGGACTGGAAACAAAGCCCTATGAGGAGAGACTGAGGGAACTGGGCATGTTTAGCCTTCAGAAGAGAAAACTGAGGGGGGATATGATAGCACTCTTCAAGTACTTGAAAGGTTGTCACAAAGAGGAGGGCCAGGATCTCTTCTCAATTATCCCGGAGTGCAGGACATAGAATAATGGGCTCAAGTTACAGGAAGCCAGATTCTGGCTGAACATCAGGAAAAACTTCCTGACTGTTAGAGCAATACGCCAATGGAACCAATTACCTAGGGAGGTAGTGGGCTCTCCCATACTGGAGGCAGTCAAGATGTAGCTGGACAGCCATTTGTCAGGGATGCTTTAACTTGGATTCCTGCATTGAGCAGGACTCAATGGCCTTATAGGCCCTTTCCAAATCAACTATTTCATGATTCTATGCTTTGGGACAGTAGCCTAGTACCAGCCTTTGCACTGAAGCAGCAGCAGACATAAGCACTGCTGCTTAAGTCATCCACATTGCAGGAGCAGGGAGACAAGGGAGAATCCATAAGAAAATAATAAGAGCATTGCTAGATGAGACCCAGGATCCATCTTTCCAACAGTAACCAGCCATAGCCAGGAAGCCCACAGACAAAGCTCAGAGGCATCATCAGCTCTCCCTCATCATCTGTGTTGCCCTAGCAACTCCTACACAGAGGCACACTGCTCTGAACATGGAGGCCTATCCTCCATGAATGAAAGTAACTCAGCTAAGCTAGTGGCCAACACTACAAGTTAATTATGGGCTTTTCTACATGAGCCATTTATTGTGTACTCCTCATTCCCTACTCATGGTTATTTGCGGCTTCATTAGACAATATTGTGACCCTCCAGTTTCACTTCTGTGTCTAACCAGCACTTTCGGGGAGGGATTTTTAGAGCAGGGAAAATGCAGCATTTAATTGTGAAAGCGAAAGAAAGTGCTGTTTCTGCTTGTGTATTTGCACTATTCTGCTATACCGCAGTGCCGCCTAGAGGTTATATAGCAGGAAAGGAAACGCTCTTCATGTATTTGCTCGGATCTCACTGTTCTGTGACAAAACTGAAAGTAGATACAGTGGATTAACAGCCTTGTGTAGAAAAGCTCTATGAGTTGGATAGAGCTTCTACCTTCTGCCCACAGAGGTGGGCAGAAGGTAGACTTCCAGATGTTTTGGACTTCAACTCTCAGAATCCCTTGACAACATGGCCTATGATCAGAAATACTGGGACTTGAAGTTCAATACATCTGAAGATCTACTTTCTGCCCACCCCTGATATAGCACATCCTTTTGTCTGGTCTGATCTGAACCTATTGGCTGATCAATTCCATTGAGGGACCCAAAGTTCTAGTTTAATGAGGGTTAGAGAATGAGAGAAATAAATCTTTCTCTCCACACCATTCATACTTTTATAAATCTTTATCATAGAAACTTAAAGTCGAAGTGGGGTCTTGTGGGCCATCTAGCCTACATCGAACCCATCCCCAAAGCAGAGGAATCATGGAAGAATTTGCCATCTAAGCTATTGAGTCCCACCTTAGTTGTGTTCCCCCTTACACAGTGCTATATAAGGGTTTGTTCTTGTTTCTTCAGGGTGAGGAATGAGCAGAGAGAATGCAGGGCTACCAGTGACCCCTTGCAGTAGTCAACGTTACTGAATGCCTATGTTCTACAAAGAAAGCAAAAGAGGATTTGCCACTGTAATCTACAGTAAAATAAGAAACTGGAGCAAGCTGGCACAACTTGCAACCCACCAAGTTGAGCACAGCTCTGGCCCACCAACAGCTGCCTGGTTGGACTGTAAAAACATGGGGTGGAGATGGAGTCGAACACTTGACAAGTCACAATATGTGGCTGATGGGCTGTGTTCACTTGGTAGGTCAGCATTTGCACAGGTGTGTGCTAAAATCTGAGGCCTGTGGCACTTCCTTGCTAGCATGGCCACTTAGGCAATACCAAAAAAGAGGACATGCAGTACCAGAATGAGAGGACAAAAGATGGCACTTTGCAGAATATTTGCAAATGCACATTTCTATGTATAGATGCAAACTTAGAAAGAATTACAATAGTTTAAATAGAAATACAATACATCTAACCATAGTGGAGAAGACCGTGACCAGGTGACCTGTGTGTCTGCTTAGTCTGCAGTTGTCTGGATGTTAATTGTTGAGGGGCAGCTTCAAAGCCCCTGGGCTCCCTCCCTTCTGATGGTTCTTTACAGGCTTTGGACTGGACAGGCCATCAAATAGAGGATACCTTCAAACAAAGGAATGTCTCTGACAGCCCTTCAAACAGAGGCCTGTCCTCTGTAAAGTAGCCACCCTGCAACCTTGCACAACAAGAGCAGATAATTCATATCGGGAGATTCTCTCTTTTCTCCTTGCATGTTTCCCCCATGGTTTGTTGTAGAACGCAAACTGAGGACAAGAATAAGTGAGTATGACACGCTTATTGATTTTACTGTTAGGCAGGGGGCCTCATTGATACATGCATTTTGCAGCCAGAATATTGACCCTTGAGGAAAAGCCAGAGCAATCAATTTAATTAGAAGACTTTAAGAAATTATGCCATGTCTCTCCATATTAACCTTAATGAACCCCAAGACATGTTTATAGAGTTTTTCCCTTCCAAGGTTTCTCGACAGACAAGCATCGGAATGCCTAGAGATAATGAATATTCTTTTTTTTCTTTTTCTTCTAAGGTTTTCTTTGATGGTGTTAAACTATGATGGATTTGAAAATTAAAAGGTCAGATGGCTTTCAGCTTTGCTTAAAAGGTACCCAACCCTAAATTTTATAAGCTTTTGATATGAGAGGAACAAGAAGAGTTTCTTGGCCTAGAGGTGAGCCTGGTTACTTGGCCTGGTGTCACCTGAAAAAAAGGGGAAAGTAATGTTCTGCAATGGGAAGAGCATTCAATATTCTTTTGCATCAAACTGAAGAAACTTTGATGACATTTCTGGATCATTCAGGGCCAAGTAGACATGATGCTAAACATACAGCTGCCATTCCAAATGGCAGCTCCATGCTTAGCTTATCCCTCCGCCTCCATAATGTCTACTAGAACATAGTAAATGTCACAATGTTCCATTTCTTGATCCCATCACATACTGTCAGGACATGGGTAAGTACTACTAAAAATTACAGTGGGGGAACCTAAACACACAGCTCTTTTTTCAGGGGCACCTATGCACTTCATGTTAAACTATATCACGCTAAACTATAGCTAAAGCAACAGAAATGACCCACAGGGGGGGGGCTTAAGCTCATGAGCACCCCACTCCCCTCTCTTCCCACACAGTTGAGAGGATTCATAGATCATAGAGTTAGAAGGAGCCTACAAGACTATCGAGTCCAACCCCCTGCACAATGCAGGAAACTAGAGGAGGGGTCTCCCATCCAAGTAATAACCAGGCCTGACCCTGCTTAGCTTTCCATGCTCAGACAAGCTGAGCCAGCGTAAGCCACAAGAGTTCAAAAGTTTTTTCTTCAGCTTTTGCTTAACCATGGTTTGTTGTGTCATCCAGACCAACAACCTGCAGTTAACACTAACTGTGGTTAGTTTCAAAACGAGCCAACTTCAAACCATAGTTCCTGAGGCTGGCTTGTTTAAAATAATCATTGCTAAGATTAACCACAGTTCCAAAGAGTGGCGGATGGCGGTCAGCATGATATTGCAAGCTGTGCTTAAGCAAAAGCAGAAGTGGAAGTTTCCAAACTAGTCCTTCCAGCTGCACAGGAGGAAGACAGGGGCGCATGTGAGACTGAGCGGAGCTGTGGTTCATTCCTTCTGGTTCATGTTGAGGTAAACTATGGTTTAGTGTGACATGCAAATGCAGCCTTAGTATTATATCTACTTCAGCTCTTGCTCTACAGCAAGCAAAGAAAGAGTTCCTCTTGTAGTTACAGAAGAACCAGAGAGCTTATATTCTTTCCCTAAAGTTGCAGGATCCAATATGTGGAAGCAAGAGGGTATGGAAGAACTCACATTCTGCTTTCCATTGCAAGTTGTAATGACTGAAAGGGCAACTTCTATATCTCTCCTGCAGGGAAATGTGTGGGATCCAGATGTGATGAGAGAGATTTTATACACCCGGAGGTGCCCTTTCAGATTCCATTGACAGGGGCAGGATTCAAAGCAAGACCTAAAGGCCTGTTATTGGGGTATGTTCAAGATTATATGCCAAAACACTGTCATCTTTAAGAGCATTCATTTGGTTACTTTTTCACAACCTATAATAATTACAGTAAAGTTATTGATTCAGGTCAAATAGTGACTCCTTTTCTTGGATCAAAGTTGTGTGTCATTGCTATGCATAAATAACACAGAACCCTATTTTACTATTTTAACATAGTCGCTTCATAAGGAGGCCAGAGATAGAATTGCTCCTGGAGAATAATCACATGTTAATTGCTTCTCCTATCTCCATAAATGGCATCACTGCTCACAACAGGAAATTCACACACACACACACACACACACACACACCTCTATGAAACCTCCACTACATATCATGAACTGAAACGACACATCTCTGTTGGTCTCTGTTTAAACATCACATAGTCCATCCAAATAGCATGGAAATGTGGAATGCACTGGCAAACAGAAGATTTCTCAGATTAAATATTAGGAAAGCTTTCCTAACTATAAGAGCTGTCCGTTTAGGAGAGTTGTAGAATCCCCTATCTAGAAAGTCTGCAGTCAAAGACAGACCTATGTGAAGAGTGAGCAAGATATTTGCTCTGCAGGGTAAAGACTGGTTGATATGACCATTGGCTTTTTTCACAACTCTTATCTTATAACAATATCCCTACATCTGCATTACTTTGTATTCATAAAGATTCTAACTGCAAAATATAAATAATGGATTATTTATGCTTTAAGGGACTTTTGTGTTTCATCTATTTTTCATGTTATGTTTTAGAGCTTTATAAACATTATTATATTATTGCCATATGTAACATTTGTTTATTGCATGGTTTGCCACTGAATTTCTCCTTGGGCAAAGCACAGCAGGGTGCAAATTATGATATATTTAACCATCTAAATAATTCTGTGTACAAGACAATGCCTCTAAAATGCTTCAACCTCTCCCTACCACACACACACACACACACACACACACACATAGTGGCTCCAGAGCCTCCTTCTTTGCTGTTGTGCCACTTTACCTCTCTCTCTCACACACACGCACACACATATATATATATACCTTGGATTGCAAGTAACTTGGTCTGAGAGCGTTTTTCAAGACAAGCAATTTTTTAAAATAACTTTTGACTTGATAAACAAGCGACGTCTTGCAATACAAGTAGTCGTAGGGATGTAACCGCTCGCCTCAAGCGGGCGTAGCGGGCCGAAATCGGCCCCGCTCACGCCTGCCAGAGACTCGCTTTGATATAAGAGTGTTTTGGATTACAAGCACGGTTCTGGAACGAATTATGCTCTCAATCCAAGGTATTACTATATATATATATATATATATATATATATTCTAGTCTTACACTATGCCCAGCTCATATCATAAGCTAGTGGTTATCCGAAAATATGTGTCATCTGGTAAAATAACATTTTTCTGTATGTATTGTTATGCACACCCCAATTTTCTGAACAGTGAGAAAGCCAGGGATGCAAGTATTTCCCGAGTTTTTGTTTCCTTGGAATGAGGTGCTGGTTTCCAGAGGAAGAGGCTAGCGCCCTAAAGATGCTTCCAGAGCTCCAACCCAGCTCAGCTGGATTTGAGTAGGTAGTACTCCTTTACACACCTTGAGAAGGGCTGTATCAGAACAAGTGGAGTCCCACTTAGGGATGTCAGAGAAATATGCAACAGCTTCAGATGAGTTCAGATGTCCATGAATCTGACCTGAAGATTCCACGGCAGACCAGCTTTTCCTGAATTCCGAGTTATGTGGATTCTGCAGACTTGTGGAATGGGTTTTTTTTTTTTAACTTTTGGGGAGGATTTGCACAAAAGCGCATTTGCACAAGTGCATGTTAGCGCCAATCTGCATCTGCAAACAGGAATGAAATTCTCATACATAAAATCCCATCCCATCCATGAACAGACGACAGAATGAAAGACTCCTGACAATCCGCGAGACACAAACAGAACAGATTTAACAAAATCTGTACCACCCTAGTCCTGCTTGCCTGTTATATACTGACTGGTTTTAAAGGAAACAGAGTGGTAATGGGCACAGATCATATGCACATGTTACAGGGGAAATAACCCAGTATCTAGCAGCTGGGAGTGCGCTGCAGTTCCCAGAAAGGACTGGGGATTGTGGAAGTTTAGAGGCCTGATCTACAGTCAGGTGGTAGAGTCCTGAGATAGTAGAGTGGACGGTGCCAAATTCAGCCTAGTTGGGATTAATGTGCAATTTGGGGAGTTCTCCCAATTCAAAAAACCTTTGCCCAGAGCCCTTTTAATCTGGTTTTTTGGCTTGAAATTAGCTTTGTGTCCCATTCCCCACCGTACACTTTTTGTTCCATCATTCCCAAGCAAAGAAACAATAACACTGAGATGGGGGGAGGGGAAATCAGTAATAGGGCGGGCTCATGTGGGACAGGAGAGGAGTTTCTGACTCTCCTTAACTGGAAATGCCAGATGGCATGGGATTTGTGTGTGGGGGGGTTTCCTTCTAGCAACAGAAATGACAATCCAATGCTCCCTGTGCATGCTCTGAAATGCTATTTTCAGTCAATCATGCAGGGAGAGAAAGGATACAACTTGTACCTGGGTAGTCTCTCTTCAGACCTTCATACGAATGTGTGGAGTTTGGGGACAGTAGCAGGTGCAATCCCATTCCATACTGGAATGAAAACACAAGACAATATTGGGGTTAAAGAGCCACAACTTTATTGACTGATTAGCTGAAGGTCCCATTCTTTGAATGGATTAAAAGACTGATTACTTTCTACCCTGTGGATGGTATAACATCTAAGATTTAATGAACTGCATAGCAACATGGCTAGTGCTTCCCTCTCTTAGTCCACTTTGTTCAAAGTTTTACCCACCAGCACTAATATCACCAGGTTACTTGGTTTGTAACCTTCATCTTGTGGAAACATGCAACTTCACGTACATTGAATCTGGGGTACCAAAGTCACCCCAGAGAAAAGTGCCTCAGGCCTGGCAAATTGTGCATATGACTAAATGTTTCCCCCAAGCTGTTCAGATCAGAATAACAATGGATTTCAGGTTTACCTTAGACTTAATCTTTCCTTCAGCAATGTAAATGCAGGAAATCTACATAACAAAGACAAGGCCCAGTCAGAGCTATTAGGAGTTGATTAGCAGTTGAAAAGCCCGAGGCCCATAAGAGTCAATTAGCAGTTGAAAAGCCTGAGGCCTATAAACTTTAAATCATCATGACAATACTTTCCCTTAATGGATTTCTTCTCTTTATGAAGGAGGTGAAACTCCTACCAGGACAGGATTGTAGGTCTACTTATGTGTAAATTCCACTACAGAGATGATGATGATGATGATGATGATGATGATGATGATGATGATGATGATGATGATTTACATTTATATCCCACCTTTTTTCCTCTTTACAAGGAATCCAAGGAAGCTTATGAGGTCCTCTTCCTCCTCTCCATTTTATCCTCACAACAACCCTGTGAGGTAGGTTAGGCTGAGAGTCAGTGACTGGTCCAAAGTCACCCAGTGAGCTTCATGGCCAAGTGAGTACTAGGACCTGGATCTCCCAAGGCCCAGTCCAACACTCTAACCACTACACCACACTGGCTCTCCTTTAAAGTCCTAAATGGCTTAGGTCAAGGTTACCTGAGTTATCCCCTCCTCCTATACCATCCCGCCTACTCTGTAAGATCAGAAGGAGCGGCTCTTCTCTGTTTCCTATTGGAGGTGGAAGTACATTTGGGTGGAATGAGAGAGGAGGCCCTGGCAGGGCAGTGGCTGCACCAATATTGTGGAACACCCTCCCTTGTGAAGCATGGATGCCTCTCCTCCTCTGGCCATCTTTCGCTGATAACTAAAGACATTTTTATTCCATCAGAGTTTTGCCTGCTATGTATGTGCTCTTTTATGTAAAGCTTGTGTTTATCTGTGGTATCTGCTTTTGTTGTATTTTTTAACATATTTTCTATTGTACTTAATGTTTTTATTGTATTTTATGATATTGTGCTTTTAAAGTGTTGTAAGCTATAGTTAGATGGATGGATGGATGGATGGATGGATGGAGAGGGAGAGAGATAGACATTTGAAAAGTTATGGAATGTCTTCCCAAACCAAAACATTGATTCTCATGTGATTTGTTCCTTTGCAGATTCTGAAGACCACTAGGAAAAATAAATCACAATTTCTTAACATGCATAGCATGCTGCATTTTTAAATCTTTTACCATTTATTACAAGAGAGTGACTGGAAAAAAACATCAAGAAATGCAAGAAACATAATATAATATTTTAAATCAGTGGGCCAAATTGCCTTCTGAAAGTAGATTACAAAGAGAAGAAAGCCACCTATGAAGAAAAATAAAGCCATAAAACAAAGTTATGATAGGAATATATCACACTGCTTTCCTCTCTAGGACTGCTGCATAGAATGGATAGGTCTATTTCACAGAAGAGCAATTATAGGAGAAGCACAAAAGATTGTGAAGACAAAATGCACCAAGATAGGAAGATCTGGTGTTGCAGATAGATTCAGGGGGTTACTAAAAGAGGTACCGGTAGTTTGCTTTGTGCCAAATGTGACAGCTGATGCTTGGAACAGAATAATTCCTTTGAGGGAAGTAAATAGTGGTAACAAAATATGTAAAGAGATTAAAAATAAGCAAAATACCCTCCTCAGTTTAGTAAACAGAATGACAACCTGTGGGGATAGATTATATTAATCAGTAAGTCAGAGATGGTGACGATGAATGTAAAATTCATGGTTAGACATAAGAAAAGTTCAGTGCATGTGTAAAAAGTTGAACCGGTTTCTACATGCCTTGGTGATCACAGCATCCATCATGTTAAGAAATTAAGGAGTTTTTGTAAGAGAAGACTATAAACAGAAGCATATTACACTTTTAAAACAAAATTGGCCTGTAAAAAAAACTCAGCCTGATAGAATTAGTCGTTGTGGCACTTGACACTGGAATACATTTAAATACTTCCCTTTATTTGTAGATGTTTTTACTGAACAGTAATCAGTGTTAATTATAAAACAACAATAGGGTGACTTCTAAAAATGATCTCTCTCTCTCTTATGCAGTTTGTTGTCTAATTGAAGGAGATCAAAATAAAATGTTGAGACCTCAGTTTGGCCTTTATAAATTATGCTGATAATAACTTCTATCATTGGACATTTTTTTAGATGCTGTACTGCTGCAAACTTCACCTACCGTATTTTTCGCTCCATAAGACGCACCGGACCATAAGACGCACTTACCGTATGGTACCAAAATATATATATATATTTTTAATCAGCTGTTCCGTGGGGAATCAGCTGAGAGGCGGGGATTCCCCGCCCTGCCCAGGAGTCCTCTGCTCTTCCGGACCAGCAGAGGAAAGTAAAAATAATAATAATAATAATAAAATAATAATAATAATAATAATAATAATAATTTTTTTAAAAAAAATTAAATCAGTTGTTCCGCGGGGAATCAGCTGAGAGGTGGGGGCTGTGAGAGCTGGACTGACCCGGGTTCAAAAGCTTCCCTAGCCAGTGACCCTCAGTCCCAGTCACGCAGACGGAAGGAGGAGATAACTGCAGTTAATAAAGATTAAAGAGTTTATTTGTAAGACCCAATTACATGGGATTAAGGCAAACAATGCATCTCTTACTCACTACATCATTGCAGATACAAATCCAATACCCCAGTGGTAAGGCTAGATGAAGTGAAGTCCAGAACAAGAGACAAGTCGAGTGAGATGAGCAAGACGAGAAGCGAGGAGTGAAGCTGTCAACAAGTGTGTCAGCTTTATACCCCAGACCCTGTACCTATAAATAGGATATTACTCACCCCAGTTGTATAACCTATTCATCAACATGTTGATTCCAAACCTGTCCAAGGTTGCTGAGTCATATCATCTTGAGACTATGTCTCGTGACTAGAGACCTTGTGTACTTCATCTCAAGAGACATCCTCCATGTCAGGTGATAATCCTGATGTCAGGTGGTAATCTCGTTCTGCCTATGCAAAACCTAACAGGGGCTTCCCCTGCCCCGCACAGGAGTCCTCCGCTCTTCCGGACCAGCAGATGAAAGTAAAAGAATTTTTTTTTTTTTTTTTACTATATTTGCTCCATAGGACGCACAGACATTTCCACCTAGTTTTTTTTTTGGGGGGGGGGAGTGGAGCGTCTTATGGAGCGAAAAATAATGAACATTTAAGGATCAGCTTTGAAATTTGCCAGACCATTCCAGCACTGTCTTCTCCGACTGGCAATGATCAGGTGTCAAGGAGAGGTCTTTCCAGGCCCTCCTGCGGAAACCCACTGAGAGTCAGTGTGCAATACTGCCAGCATTCCCATCCCATCGGTCCCTGATCTTCCTGTGTTGAGGGGGAAGGGCTGGATGGGGTGGGTTCTACTCACGTTTGCTTTATCAGGCCTCCACTCATGTTCAAGTGAACACAAGTAGAACCAAAGCTATAATTGGAGGAGGAGGAGGAGGAGGAGGAGACCTCTGCAGACCTTCTAGTTCAATACAGGAAGGTCGGAGATGTGGGGACGGGGATGTTGGGGGTGGGGCATGTATGCGCAGCCATGTCCCCTGCCCACATTTAGCCCCCATGTGAGCAGGCTGGATGCCTGCATGGGGTTCTCGTGTCTGCTGACTGAGGCAGCTGGATTAGAGGCTCCTCATGAAAACATGAAGTGACTTCTATCAGGGCAAACTAAACACGACCCTCAATGTCAACTCCATGTTTCTGAGGGCCCTTGGGCAAGACACCTTTAATGGGTCCCCTTCCCTCAGTGAGACTACCTTCTCACTGCCATTGTCACTTGCTGCTATTGCTCCTCATCCTCTTTCTCATCACTTACTTGCTTGACAGGCAGAGAGCCAGTGAGCAAGTAGGCAGTGGCATCTACTGCTCCTCCTTCTCACTATCTCCGTTGTCTTGGCCAGAACGAGAGGCAGGTGAAGAAGCGGGTTGCAATGGTGAAGAGGAGGAACGACTCCAGGGGGCTCGTGTCAGTGGACCACTGCTCAGCAAGTCGTGCCCGATCATGCCTACCCTTGATGCTGGCCCTGATTCCATTGAAACCATGTATAAAGGAGTTCCAGCTGAGAGAGGGTCACACATCTCTAACTGAAAACAATATTATGTAATTTAGTCATGACTCGTTTAAGTGCCACTGGGTTGTATTCAGTCCTGTCCATCTGACAGCAAAACAGAAACCCCCTCCTCCCTGCATCTCCCTGTGTATTGCACAGGGATGTTGAAGAGTCCTTGGTCTCGAGTCACGAGTCGAGTCACAAGTCTTTGGACCCGAGTCTCGAGTCCGAGTCCAAGTCCTTGGTCCAAAATGGTGACTCACGAGTCACGAGTCCTGAGTCACTCCCAAAACTGACTCCACGAGTCCCTATTAAAATCAATGGGGTTTTTTCCCAACAAAATAAGGCTACTTCAGATGTGTGGCTTAAATAAATTCTAGGCACAAGTGTGCCTTTTTATCTCAAAACTCTGCCACTGATTTTGGCAAGAACAGACCAGGCAGACAAACCCAAAATAACCAGGCAGGCAGAGGAGGCAGGGAACCCCAAAACAGGCAGGCAGAGGCCTTTGTCTTGGACAATTCAAACTGTGGAACTGGTTAAGAAGAGACCAGGCAGGCAGAGGAGGCAGGGAACCCCAAACAGGCAGGCAGAGGCAGCCAAACCCAAAATGTCTGAAAGGTTGCATTTTAGGGAAATGATTTTAAAACATAAACTTGCTGTACTTCCTAAAACCTATCCATGTTGCATTTGAGGAACGCGAGTCCTTGGTCTCAAGTCTCGAGTCGAGTCTCGAGTCCCATTAAAAATATTGGGACTCCAGTCTGACTCGAGTCAGTGGGGGGACTCAGTCCAACTCACGAGTCGAGTCCTCGAGTCCGAGTCCCCATCCCTGTCTATTGCATTTCCCCCCTCCCCCCTGCATCTCCCTGTGTATTGCATTTCCCCCTCCTCCCTGCATCTCCCTGTGTATTGCATTTTCCCCTCTCCTCCCTGCATCTCCCTGTGTATTGCATTTTCCCCCTCCTCCCTGCATCTCCCTGTGTATTGCATTTCCCCCTTCCACACTGCATCTCCCTGAGCAGCCCCCAGATATGCTCTGGATGACATGCGGGGGAAGGAGAGCAGCCTAAGACCATGATGACCCAGGTTCTTGGACACGGCACCCATTGGTGTTGTCTGGCTATCACATTCACATTCTCCAAAAACAGTCTCCCAATTTAAAGCCTAAAAAACAGTCAAGTGGCATCAGGTGGAAACTGAAATAGGAAACACATCTAGAAAGCCAGTAATAAAAAAAAAATCAGGCATCGTGTAGTTTCATGCATGAAAGAAAAACCAGTAAGAACAAACCAAGTAGAAAGGATTCCAGGTGTGTGAGCCACTCACTTGGAACCACAGCGGAAATTAATATTTTTTATATATCCTGCTCACACTCTCCTTTCATCAGTCAGGTCATGCCATTGTCACAGGGCCAAGGTTGATACCAAGTGGCATCAGCAGCTTTTCCAGTAATACCATCAAGTCAAAATACAGGTGTAATTACCCTAAACACACACACACACACACACACACACACACACAGCTACCTAGCTGCTACTTATGCAATATACTTATAGCTCAGTTTTTATTTCATTTATTTATTTGTTTCTAAAATTTATAAACTATCCTTTATGCACAAGAGATCCCAGAGTGGTATTTTTATTAATATGTCAGAGGAAATATCTTTCTGTCCATCATGGAATATGGATAGACAGGCAAGATTTGTCACCCAGTGGAGTTTCATAGATTTCATAGATCATAGAGTTGGAAGGAGCCTACAGGAGGGGTCTCCCATCCAAGTAATAACCATTGAAAGATTCATCTTTGGATATTCAAAATGATCTCCTTTTGAGTTTTTGGTATAGTTTGGTAGCTAAACGTGCTTGCTTCATGGCCGAGAGAGCTGGTTGCTTCCAGCTACCTTCACCCCATCTGCATTCTGAAGTAAACAGGCTTGCACTTTGAATGCGGTCAGCAGTGGAGTCTGAGATTTGGGGAGAGAGGACCCCAAAGGCATGCTGTTGCTGTTGTTGCTTTGGGAGGGAATGAATGATGCTCTAAAGATTAGCACTGTCTATCTGGATCAGTCTTTCATAGGAACACAGGAAGCTGCCTTCTACTGAGCTCAAACTACGAGTCCATCTAGCCCAGTACTGTCGACACTAACTGGCAGCGGCTCTCCATGTTTTCAGGCAGGATTCTTTCCTAGTCCTACCTGGAGAAGCCGGGGATTGAACCTGGGACCTTCTGCAGGCAAAGCAGCTGCTCTACCACTGGGCTACAGCCCCTTTCCCAAACTGGTGCCCTCCAGATGGGCTGGGGATTATGGATGCTTTAGTCAGGGGAGGCTGTTGACTCCTGTGTCAATGGGGCTCCTTATTCATTGTAGCTTTTATTCTGAGCTTTATAGGAGCTATCCATGGTGCTGAACTCCATCCCCAAAATAGGTTCACCACCATGGAAGCACCATAGATAGCTCCTATAAAGCTCAGGAAAAAAGCTGCAATGGATAAGGAGCCCCACTGACATAGGAGTCAACAGCCTCCCCTGTAGTCCAACACCTCTGGAGGGCTTTAGGTTGGGGAAGGCTGGTCTGTTCTGGATTCTTGTCTGCACAAAGAGATGTTACCAAAAACAAACAACAACACTCGCTTTGATAGCTCGATCTCCTCACAAAGAAGCTGACCATACAAAAGGCTGCCCCTAAAAGGTTCTACCACTTAGGGAAGTTGTGGACAATAATAGCCAACTCCTGAGAAATTAAGTTGCTGCCTGACAGCATCCTATTCCTTACAACTGGGTGTCCTATCTGAAGGCATTGCCACACTACTCTTCATTTAAAAATGGAAGGAAATGAACTACAGCAGGAGCTCCAGACTACACAAAATGCTTTAGATTAGAAAAATCACCTTTGGTGTGATTTATTTATACACTCACTTCAACAGACAGCAAAAAAGAAAGTGCCATAAATTAGCAAAACACTTAACCTCCATGCAATTATCATATAGAGAGAGACAGACAGACAGAGAGAGAGAGCTTCTCAGCTTTGGCACTTTTCAATATACAGAAACCAGTGTTCACTGCAGGGATCTAGCATTATTCAACAGGATTAAAATGTAAGACTGTAATTTTACTCAAACCTGCTTATTTAATCAGCTCCCTACAACAGCTTTCCTCATTTCCTGAAGGAGAGTGAGCCATCAAAGTAAAAGAAGTGAGCATTTCTTTTTCTGACAAACAATGGTGAAATAAATACCAGAGCAAGAGGACAAATCTAAATTGTCCTTCGGTTATGACGCTTTGTTTTAAAATTGCAGCCTTGGACAAGAAGCACTGAATAAATCTACTCAGATTTGTAACCAAACATTACCAAAGCAGCAGAAATTAGAAAGCCTGGCAGAACTGAAAATGTTAGCCTTCCCAAATAAGTGAATGGGATTGCTTTCAGTAAGAACAAGCACACAGATATGGTATACCATAAGTGTTCAACAGGATTTTCTTTTCTTGTAGAAGAGGTTTGAATTACGTAAAAAAAAACTCACCAAAATGGGGTGATAGAGCTTCCGCCCGCCCCTGGTTTTACAGAATGCCTAAGGGCTCCACTAACCTATATTTCAAAATATCATTTAAATGAGCTCTTCCATTTCCTTATTGTCTGCAGAGCTTTCCTGATATATCCATGTTCTGTGTAATGCCTCAGGGGAGTATAAAACTATGGCAAGTGTGGTATCAGATAGCCCAGTGCAGTAAAATACTGCTTGCTTGCTTGCTTGCTTGCTTTCAGGTGCCCCACCTTCCAGTGGTTTCAAATCATGGCAATTTCCTCTGTTGAAATAGTGAACGACATTAATTTATTCTATGACTTTGCATTTGCTAATCCAGTCGTGCAGCATGGAGCCATGTGTGGACAGGACGGAGAGGAATGTAGCGCATTCCTAATTGAGCCTTGCCAGACTCCCGTCCTCTTAATGTCACTGTCACAATGTGTCGCTGTATTAGGTGATTGAATTAACCTGACATCTCTTCAGCCAGGAATTAGAAAATGGGAAGTTTGCTGAAGATTCAGAGAATCAATGTTTCAAATAATTCATTTTCAATCTGCTGAGGCTTCCCATTTAACACAATGTTTTTTAAAGGTTTACAGAGCCTCGGTTTCAGAAGAATACTTATTGCTTTAATTTTTTAAAAAAAAAACACAATTCAGCACTTATATCCTGCCCCTTCAACAAAGTCCTCTGCATGGCTTACAAAATTTAAAGTAAAAACACTAAAACCTACACATGAAATAAATTAAAATTCCCACCACAGTACAAACTTAGTAAATAAATAAAATCAGCAACAATATAACAATATGCAGAGAGGGGTCTTAAAACAATCTTGACATGACCTTGAAATGCTCTTAGAATGCTTGGGAGAATAAAAAGATCTTTGCCTGGCACTGAAAGGATGACTCTGTAGGTGGCAGACGAGTCACTCTGAGAAGGGCATTCCACAATTGAGGCACCACCACTGAAAAGGGCCTTGCCCTGGTAGCCACCACCAAACTCAGTTGGTGGGGGGACACTCTGAGAAGGGCCTCTGTAGTAGTCTTAAGAAGGAGGTAAATATGGAAGAAGACAAGACAATCCTTCAGGTAATCTGGATCCAAGCCATGTAGGACTTTATAGATTAAAACCAGCATTTTGAACTGGGCCTGGAAACAGACTGTCAGCCTGTGTAGATGCAAAAGGACTGCTGTAATATGTTAGAAACAGACAATCCCAGTCAACAATCTTGCTGGTCTATTTTGAACCAGCTGAAGTTTCCAGACGCTTTTCAAAGGCAGCCTTACATACAGCGCATTGCAGGAATCCCATTTATTGAAGCCTAAAATTTGACAAAAGATTGGCCTTCTCAATAGGCTGGAATATATGACATATGCGAAGTACATCTTATAGCTCAGTGAAAGGAAACAAAAACAGTGTCTGTGTGCATGTGTATGCATGCGCCTGTACATATACATACATTTATATGCTAGGTTCTTCTATGTTTGTGATACTTTTGCCATCAACATAGGAACAAATTGCTTTGCTATCAGGCTACTATCTCACCAGCATGTTCATATTTGCATGTTTAAATTGTGATTTTCTTTCTTAGTTCCCTAATCTCATGAAAGCATTACTGACTTACTAACCTTCCTTTTGAGTTCTCTCAATATTTATCAGCATTTTCAAGATTTGGATGTGCAAGCAAGATGTGTCCCCTGGGAACTTTGCCATCTCCTACTTTTTTTCCAACACTGTCCGTGTTAATAAATCAAACAACACAATCCACGGTGACAAGAAAAGACCAGCCATATTTTCAAAGCATGGGATCCTCACAAGCTCATTAAAGAGACTAGAGCTGAACCAGTTGAACAAGAGACCAGTGGGGGAAAAAACCCTGGAGTTATTTCAAAAGAAATTACGTGTAAGTAATTAAGGTACAATCTCACCAGTTGTTTGGCCTGCAATTGTAAGAATTAGGGAATGTTTCTTTCCCAAATTATATTAAAATAAAAAGGACAGAAATTAAAAGAAGCCAGAGACTCACCCTGAATGGGGGCCCCAGTCTAGTGATAAATGAGGCCTAAAATATGTAAGGAACTCAATGCCCGGGTCATAAGGATGGCATGGGATTAGTAGATGATAAATTATGCTTAGATAGGGATGACATTGAATAAGTAGGTAACAGATAAATGAAGAATCCTCCCTTTCTGGAAACACAGACCAGGCATAAAAATGTGTCAAAAGAAGAGGTGTCTGCTGATGGGAGAGTAAGAGGTCAAAGTTAAAATGAAGTTAAGGAATGTGTGGAAGAGCCAATAGGAAATTAGGGTAAGAGGATACAACACAACAAGAGGAGGGTCTGTAAACAGGGGCGGGGAATAATGTATTCGGTTTAGGCGGTCGGGATAGGCTGTGAACCTCAAAGTACCCAGCCAATGGGGGAATGAGGGAGGAACCCTGCTGCCGGGCATAGGGAATGAACACACGCTGCTTGAATGTTAAGGTGTGCCTACCTGCATAGTGCACCCACTCTTGCAAGACTGTATTCAATAAAAAGTGCTTTGCTTTCACCAACTTTCTTGTCCAGAGAAATCTTTCTTTTTACAGGACTTGAACAAAGTCACTTCTAACACAATGAAGTCATCAGAACAGGATAATGTTGCAATTTGCAACCTGTGACATCATCAGGCACTAACCCAGGATATGCATTATGGTCAACACTAATGTTACCTCAGGTATAGCCACCTTTGCTGGATGTGGCATCGTAACATTATGCAGAATTGTTACAGGGCACCAACATGGGTAGAAAATGGGACATGGAAGGGGCAGACTATGCATGAACCATAAAACATAGACCACCTTTCCACATGGATAGCTACCATTTCCATGCCACCACCAGACATTCCTTCTGGTGTCTGGCAATGGAATGGAGCTCCCTCCATCGCAGCGGTGAGCTACATGACAAGATGCTTTACATGTCACGGCTGTGGCATGGAACAACCGCCTTGCAGAGAGAGTAGTTCTCCTTTGCAGGTCTTCTTTATTATTTATTAATTTATAATACTTTTATACCACTTAATGTAATCAAATCTCAAATTTATAATATTTTTATACCAGCTAATGCACTGCTCTCCAACTTTGGGTCCCCAGATGTTTTTGGCCTACAACTCCCAGCATGCCCCAGTCAGCTATGCTGGCTGGGGCATGCTGGGAGTTGTAGGCCAAAAACATCTGGGGACCCAAAGTTGAAGAACACTGACCTAATGTAATGAAATCACACTCAAATGCACATATAAAAACAATATAAAATAATACATAGATAAAAACAATATAGCAAGGACAACAATAAGGCAGGGCAATGTATGTCCTACATTGCTGGTCAGGGAAAGCCTATGTAAGTATGTTTTCAAGCGGTGTTTGACACTCACCACGGTTTCTGCCACTTGAACCACACATGGGAGAGTGCTCCAGAGGGTGGGTGCCACAACTGTGAAGGCCTGCTTACATGCTATTACCTGGCAACATTCTATTGGTCACAGAATGACCAAAAAGGCCTCTGCTGAGGATCCCAGGGGTTGACTGGATGTATATAATGGAAAGTGGTCGGTTTTCAATCAACCTTCCCAGTAGATTGTAGCCAAAATTTGTAAGCTTGTATCGTCATCAGATGTGGGCTGAATCAGGAGCTTCCTCAGTCACCTACACTTCCTCACCACAACCACAACACAAGGACTTCCAGGTGTCAATAGTCCGTAGAGATAGTCCCATCTTTCATGTGAATACTGAACATATGGAGGGAGAGTAGGATTGCGCCTACTGGTCCCACTCCCATCTCCGCTGCCCAACATCCACACAATCCCCTTCTGTGCGTTGATGTGGAGTCTAGGGCTGGAATTCTGCAGGTATTCAGCCATTCATCTAGGGCTGCAAAGATTCCATTGGGGGCTAACCTTATTTACAGTACCTGTAAGTGCTCCTTCACTGCAAGACAGGGAAAGGCAATCACAATCAGCACTTCAAGATCTGCATTTATCTCCATCTTTGAGAGGCTGTGGGATATATTTGATTGCATCCAACCGGAGCCCAGTAAGTTCAGATACCTAAAGTAATGAGTATCTTACTTTTTATGGGACAAAATAGCAAATAATCCATAACCTTTTACCATTGGGTGGCAAAGTGAAGGTAGTTCACCTTTTTCCTTTCTCCCACTGATTGATGTTTTCTTCATTGTTACTTTTTGTTACTGAGACAGTGTACAGGTATTACTTCATATGCATGGACAGCTTTTTATTTGTTGTTTTTGTGCATGTTTAAAAAAGAGAAAAAGAAACTCAGAGCAACTTATTTGTCCCCGCAGGCAGTACAAAAAAGGAGAATTAACCACAAAAGCACACAGAAAGAAAAGTCCTAGAGCATGCATGGTCATTTCCATCACGGCTCTCCCCAAAAATGAGCTGTTTAGAAACAAAGACTATTATTCCTTTTCTATTTGCGTAGGCTAAAGTACATTCTAAGCCTTTGTATACAATGAAAATGATTGCCCCAAGAGTTGTAAAAATCATCTTATTCCATTATTATTTTTTTGTTTGTTTTCCAGCTCACTCTCCATAGTAGCTTCAGGTAGGCTATTAACAATACAAGTTAAAGAGAGAGAGAGAGAGAGAGAGAGAGAGAGAGAGAATCTGGAACAGTGTTCTAAATATTTCACAAAGGGCTTGGATAATTAGTCTGTTTGATGGCTCTATCATTTCCTGTCTTCTCCTGGTTCCCCATCAGATTTCTGAACAGCAGGGTGTCATCTCTCACACCTCACTTTTCACAGAGTCATGAATAGTCTTGCATTGCCCCATTTCGATGAGATGTCTTTGATTATCCCTAATATTAAAGGACTATATCTTCCTTGCATTTTTTTTTTCTTTGTGGGGAGGTTGAAGTCTTGGACAGTGTTTCTATTCATTTATTCATTCATTTACAGTATTTGTATACCGCTCCATATATAAGTAGATTCTGGAGTAGTGAACAATAAAAATATAAAAAACATATTGTTTCTATGTCAAACTATCTTGTTAAATTCCATATATGGCCCTGTGTTCTCTGTGTAGCCTGCAACTTACAGCTGAACACCTTGCAAACATGGCAAGGAAGTGGATTTGTCAACATGGGGTGGGGGTGGGGGGTAATGTTCTTATATTCACTTTGGGCCAGCCTTACCAGCAATATTGTAGATCAGATCTGAGATTCATTTATTAGTTTCCTTTTGAAATACAGTTCTCATTATTGATTTCTGAGTCATCCAGTGAGACTACCCACTGTTTGCAGTTTGTCTCTGCTAAAGCAAAATTCTTGCCAGTTCAAGCATTATAGGAGTCTTTCAAAGCAAAGGGGAAAACATATTTTTCAACCAAACTGCATTAAACATCTTCCTCCATTGCTTCATCCTCCTCTTGAGGTCTTATCTTTCTAATATTGCTGTATGATACCTTCACTTGCCCATTGTATTCTCTGCAAGTGAGGTATCATGCAAGTGAAGGTATTATCTGTGCACGTGTACACACACACACACACACACACACACTGTGGGCTAAAAATCTGTAATGTTAGATATGTCTTAGTTATAAAGAGATGTGGAATGTGCAAAGAGTTCTGGTCCTTTACAGTTCCTAGGCTGTTGCAGAGAGATGAGAGAACCTAATAAATGGAATTCCAGCCTCCCAGAGCAGAGGTTACTCTCTAAAGTCATATCATCTTCATTCATATATATGGTGAGTATCAAACACCGCATATATACATACATACATATATACACACACACATACATATATACATACATATACATATACATATACATATACATATACATATCAGTGATGGCGAACCTATGGCACGCGTGCCACTGGCGGCATGCAGGGACCTCCCTGTGGGCACGTGAGCCATAGACTGGAACACAGAACAAGAGGAGCGACAAGTAACCGTGCTGCCACGCCGGACCGCTGGGTCCCGTTGCATCATTTTTGCCGCCAGGAAGTGTCCAAGGCAGGGTAAGGCAGGGCAGGGCAGGGCAGAGCGGAACAGACTGTAGTATATAGGAAATTTTATCTATGGGCTTTATGAACATTATTTATACATGAATTATAAACCACTCATCATTTTTAGCATAAATAAGAACTATAAACTTTCTACAGCCTGAAAAATTGGACAAATGTAAGGAAAGGGTCTACATGGGGTTTTTTATCAATCAAATCATTTTTATCATCAGGATTATCCTCTCTTTTATCATTATTAATATTATATTTATTGTTTATTATATTCATTATTTATTTTATCATATATTTATTCAGGTTTAATTGCAGTGTTGGCACTTTGAAATAAATACGTTGGTTTTGTGTTGCAGTTTGGGCACTCAGGCTCAAAAAGGTTCGCCATCACTGACATATATGGAACACTGAGCTGGAACCCAGTTAGTAGTATCCTAATTGTCTTCTTTTCTTAGAAACTGCTCCACCAAAGCTCTGTCTTCCACATCCTCAACACTACTTTGCTGATACTTATATCATTCTCTTACACAAATATTACACCAAAACATGAATCTCTCATCTTCCAGGTCTTTCTATTTCTTTGTGCCTTCCATTAACCCTTTCCTCCTATTTTTGCTTCTACCTTGCTGTGGTCATCTTGGATTGGCCAAACTGACCACCCATCAACCCACATCAAAGGTGGGTTTAGTCATCCATCCCTTTGCCCTGCTTCTTCTATTAAAAAGTGAAGCCAGGAATTTCAAGGAGACTCTGTCTAGAGAGGTTTCAGCTGTTTGGTCATCATGGAAGACCTGATCTTTCTTGTCTCTTTGTTCTGAGAGAACATGTGCTGGATTCCATTTGGAAAATGGGGTAATCAAAAGACTATTTCCTACAACCACAAATGGTGGGGCAGCCACCTGACCAAATAACGCATAGGATCATAACATCAAGTATCATATTTTTGGTTCTTATTATGAAGTTTTCAAGCAGGTGCCTGTGGAGCCTTTGAAACAGCTGTTAGTGAATATTTAGAATGGTAGTGGCTATACAGAGGATTGTGTAGGACGGGGAGGTATGGGGCAGGTAGGTCAGGACATTAAGAAACAACTCTGAATCCTTAGATCTTCACAGATGATAACTAAGATGCTTCCAGCACCACAACTAAGTATAAAACTAAGTCTGGTAGAAGGGTGATTGCTTTTAAGCTTCCCTCTTTCTTAAGAGGTGAATGGTTATGCAATGACTTGTTTCCGGGCTCCTGAAATGAGACTTACAATACAGCACTACAAAGCTAATACTGACAGTCCCTTTGAGAAAACTCAAAGGTGGTGACATATTTTTTAAAAATAAAATTAAGGCTGCAGTCATATACACACTTACCTGGGAGTAAGCCCCAATGGGAAGGACACAGGTGTGTCTATGCAATGTCAATAGTGCTAGTGCACAGATACCATTGGATCCTTCCCATTGAAAACAATGGTACTTCTGAGTAGACACATATAAGATTGCACTGTAAGGGGATAATCCAGTCTCTCGCATCATCCTTCCCTCCCCTGCCCAAATGCACTGCTTTATGGACTCCTGATTTCCATTCACAGGAAATGAATTGTCTCCTAAGTGCACTATATATATATATATATATATATATAGTCATCAGTCAAGTAGGATACATTTTTGTAACCTTGACTTGACTTCTTCATGCTTCTGTCCTTTCTCTCCTTGTTGATCAAAATAATTGGATTGTATACAAAGTTGGATGGTTAGCAACACTAATAACCTATACATGTCTTCTCAATCCTATATATGTCCACTCAAAAGTATGTCCCACTGAGTTCAGTAGAGCTTATTCCCAGGTAAGTGTGCACAGGATTGCAGCCTATGTGATCAACTGGCACAACAGCAATCTTCCCAGAACTATATTATTTATGTCTACTAACAATATGGTGAAAGTTATGAAAGGTTGCTTTTCATTTTGCTATATAAATATTTAAGATGTGTGACTTCTTATTACAAGACACTGCCAGAGCTTGTAAATGCAACACAATCGTTCACCAACCCATTCCTAGTATCAACATTATCTTGTCAAATTGTGTTTCTAATCAGGATAGCATGATATGTTTTGCATATTGAACTACTTGGGTGCATTCATATTGCTTTCAGTCATGGACTGCTTGCAGTTGCACAGCTGAAAGGCACAGTTACATGGAGCAATAACCTGCAAGTATTGTACCAATAGATTTTCATTAGCCAGTGACATCCAGCTGCAGAAAAGAATTAGCCTGCATCCTTTGGAACCAAATAATCTTGCTTCCGGCATTGTCATCTCAGGCACAGGGGTCTACTGGACCCTCATTTCTCTTCTATTCAGTTGACATTGACTGTTCCTATTTCAAATCATTTATCCTCTATCAGCAAGTGCATGACTTTTATCTTTGATCTAAATACAGATATGCCATTTTAAATGCCCCCATCAATCCATGGTAATTTGGGTAACCTTTGAACAACTCTTTATTGTAAGAAAAGATAATTTAAAAATAATGTTGAGCTCTAAATTGTTCAGAAGCTCTCCCCAGCACAGTGATAGAACCTCTGGACCACAGCACCATTTCATGAAAAATTACCGTAGCCAAGTCCACGGAAGCCATATAATAATTGTGTACTCATCTCTCTAAATACACACACTGTGATTACCACCTTCTGACTTGTCTAATAATTAAATGAACATATGTACAGTAGGTGTGGGGCTTAACCTGAAACTTAACCATGCTCTTTCAATTCTCCTGAATGCTACATGCTCCTAATGTGTTTTTAATAGGCATCCAAGGAGTTGATTTAATTAATATTTATCATTTATTGACGGATCTGTTATTTGCAATTTCTCTAAGTTTTCATTTTTCTAATCTTAAGTTTAGTACATCCCGAATGTTAAGATACTTTAAAAAAAACATTGAATGAAAATGTGTATGTTTGTGCATATTTCTCCTAGTCCACACATTTTTGTATGCAATTTTGTTTAATCTACACTTTTTTGCAAGCAATTTTCCTAATATGATGCATTTTTAATGCCATTTTCAAAAATATATGAATTTCTGTGTGCACCTTCCCCTAATATACACAATTGTATATGCATGTTTTGATTGGAGAACTCCATTGCAAAATTCGGAGAAGTGCAAATTTCAAAGGATAACTGAGTTTTGGTTCACATATTGATTCAAAAGAGCAAAATTGGTTAAGTTCTCATTAAAATGCAAACCAAACGAATTTCTCCCCTATTTCTACTGAGCAGGGACTTAAACTGACGCCTCCTCAGACTTAAGCCAGCATTGTAACAACTAAAGTATGCTGGATTTCGAAACTCCTAGCTCCTGCTTCAGAATCCATGACTGTTATGTGAGGTCAATGGGCTTGCTCCCAGGTAAGGGGATATAGGATTGTGGCTTAATCTTGTTATGCCTTCATTTGCTGTTTATGTTTTCTTCCCCTTGTTCTTACATTGGAATATTGCTTTCTTTTCTTCTTTTTTTTAAACATATCCAGTTCAGGGCTGCAGTGGAAATTGCTTTAGCAAGCACTAATAAATGCCATTAACATGGATATTTAAACTTTTGCTTGCAAAATAATTGGCATAGGGTAGGAAAAATACATTTATGAAAAGTTATCCGGCCATAATATTTTTTTCACTTTTGTTTCATTATGTTAAACATCTTCATTGCCTTAACCAGGCATTACACACGCACAATGAAGCAAGAGTTCAAGACATCTTAAGCATGCCGTTTATTATCACAGCAGATTGCTTTTTTCATTAGAGCATTTTCCTCTTTTTAAATTAAATGAATGAAATGACTATGGCCTGTGAGAATATAAGCCTACAAAATTAAAACTTCATCCTTCTAATTACTTAATGTTATTTGAGAGCCAATGCAATCCATTCTTTCAATGTTTACATTTTATTTTCTTGACAATTTCAGAGGGAGACAAGGCAAATTAGTTGGATCCCAAAACTTTGATTAGGAAATGTAGGATTTAAAGGAGTTGCCTCCAAATGAATTAAGCAGCAATTTTCTGGGTAATCATGCTGAGGCTGAGAAACAGCTACGTACAGCAAATTAAAATAGAGGAAAGGCATATGCCAAGCTGACCTGAGGTGGATTATATAAGGCAAAGGATCAGAAATTTGTCAACGACCAACCTATGAAGTTAGATGAGATTATAGAGAAAGAGAAATCTTATTTAGGGAAAATGAGGGAAAAATTGAATGAACAGCGCAATTAGACTGGTCTGTTGGCCTTTCTTTTCCTCTCATTGAATACCTGTGTAAGTATACCAGACAGAATCAAATCTTCCACAAATGGGCCAGGAACTTTCTTGAAAAAAGATCAATTACAATTTGATCACAATACTCTTGGTCCCAATTTTGGAACCAAACTAGACATGACGTCAAGAGATCTGTGCCTTTTACAAATGTAATAGCAACTGCAGGGTAGCCCAAATGAGGTCAAAGCCATGGCAGTGGTGGAGGGGAGTTAACCCTTTTCCACATGCTCTTTTCCCAATGAGAATTGACCTCAAGCCCCACATAAACAAAAATATAAAGGTACCAATCTTTAAATGTTGTTTTCCCTCAGAATAACCTTTTGTGGTAGGTCATTCAGGCTGCAATCCTGCACATGCTTACCTGAAAGTAAGCTCCCATTGAATACACTGGGACTTACTTTTGAGTAAAGATAGGACTGTGCTGTAAGATTCCTATTTGCTCTCAGTCTCAGTTATCTAGTTGTGCTGTTAATGAAGGCCATGGAGCACTTCCAGGTCTGAAGTGGGTATGGAACAGGCCTGTGGCTCACGCTGGCTCAGCTTGTCTGAGCGTGGAAAGCTAAGCAGGGTCAAGCCTGGTTATTACTTGGATGGGAGACCCCTCCTCTAGTTTCCTGCATTGAGCAGGGGGTTGGACTCGATAGCCTTGTAGGCTCCTTCCAACTCTATGATCTATGAAATGAAATCTATGAAACCTATGCCTCCTGAGTTCCAGTCTAATGTGCTATCTGAACCAGAGTGGTTCTAGTTCCCCCCACAAAATTATAATATTTGTGTAGTGTATTACATTTGCTCTTCTACAATATTAGACTCCATGATATTTGGACAATTCAGATAGCTTTGGCTAGAGGTAGAGGAAGAAGCAGTAAGAAGGCTGTGATCCTAAGTCCATCAAAACCAATATGCCTTATTTTCAAGTAATGAACACAGGATCAAAATGTTAGACAATTTGTAAACAAGGGCTATGCATGAGATGAACTGTGGACTAATGAAGGAGTGCACATCACATTTACTCCTATCTCTATATTCTTTTTGTATAAATTATTATTGCAACTAGGGAACCTTGAGGATTTCACTTGGTCCACATTTTGAATCAAATGGACCTGATCAGCACCTCCCCAACTAATGTGTGGATTGGAACATAGTTATCCTTCAGATTTCACCCTTCCCTAGATTTTGCAATGCAGTTCTCAGCTCAAAAAATGCACCAAGCTACATATGAAAATACATATATTAGGAAAAAAATACAAGGAATTTGGAAGCTTATGGTCATCCTATGCAGAGTGGGAGGAGCAGGGGAGGTAATCTTTGCCTCTCCATCCTCCCACCCTGCATTTTTCACTACATGGGCTTTTTTTGCCTGTCTAGCTGGAGCATCTTGAAGGGGGAGGGAAGGAGGCTGGAGAGGCATCAGGATAGCTCAATTCCTGGTCTCTCCAGTCTCCTTCCCTCTCCACCCACCAACACCCCCCCTTTCCCCCCTCTCCAAGGTTGCTTTCCCAGCCTTGGAGGGCAGCTGGTGCAGTTCTTTCCACACCGGCTGCGAGGGGGCAGGGGAAGGGGGGGGTCAGTTCTTCAATTTCTGACCCCAAGGTTGGAGCTCTGTCTCTGACCTTGGACTGGGGAAACCGAACTATCCTAAGGCCCTTCAGATGCTGTCTTGGGGCCATAGGATTGCTCCCTCTGAAATGTGTACCTTGTAAGAAAATATGTTCAAGGACATATATTTAGATAGGAATGTTTGTGCTGTGTGTGGTGTGTGTTTTTTTAATGCAGATTAAAGTGGAAGCAGGACAGAATGGACTTTTGAATGAATACATGCAAAACTCACATGGACTTGAAATAGAATTACCCAATCCATCCCTAACTGCAGCTATGGCATCACCCACTCAAAGACCAGGGGTGCTTCCAGACAGAGGGCTCTGAGCACAATCGAACAAAAGGCATTGTGTAGCTATTCCATCTTCTTTTCCTTAATAGATTTTCTGTGCTAAGAAAAAAGATGGAAGAAGTGGTGGTGGGAAAATATGGGACAGTTACTGTGAAGGACTGCCAACCGGTCCTTTCCTCAAGACGAGAGAATTCAGAGGTGCAAAACTGCCAGCCTTGGCTCTGCTGTCTTGACACTGATTCTCTCAGGGCTTTGCCCTTAGCTTATACACTGGATTTGAGCACTGAACCACGGAGGAACTACACACACCATGTGGGGTAGAACCAGGAAAGTTTATTTAAGGTAAACCGATTACAATAAAAGGTGGGAAATGAGGGAAGGGGGAAAAGGTGGGGATACACTTTGGTATACACAAGTAGAGCTACAAAACAACAAAACTAGTTCCTTTACTATATAAACACCCAGGCTCTTTTTGCCTGGGGGGTTGGTCTTCTTAGGGCCTGCCTCAGCAAAAGCCCTACTCCGCGCTCCTTCATGTCCAGACAACAACAACCAAACCCAGAAGCCACAGCTGGCAGTATTGATTCCCCCCCCCGCCCCTCCTTTCAGTAGCCCGGCTGTCTTTGGCCAGTCAGGATGAACTTCATCTGGGCTAGGCAGGGGAGGGGTGGCCCCTAGGTGTCAGAGGGGTGAACTCCTGATCATGACTGGAGTGCTTGGGGAACATTTGCATGCGAATACATGGGAGACTCTGAGGCGGCACAGGACCATGAAAGGAAACTATGTACATTTGCAGGAGATTCTCAGCCCCAGAGTCATCAGAGGAACTATGTACATTGCATATGCTAAGTTCCTGTTCTAACTCTGTATGCAAGAAGTTCTATCTCACACAAAAGAATGTAACACTAAGATTGAAATGCTAATTTCAGGGCCTCTTGACTCCTCATGACCTGTTGAAGTTAACCCTGTTGAGCAAACAGTTAATTGTGTTAAGATAAAGTAAAGTTACTCAGAGAAACGTTGATCATAGAAGCTAGCCGAGCGACGCGCTGCTGCCCAAGTGATGGCAATGTGAGAATACCACAAGATCCCAAATAATGAGACTCGATTAGATAAAGAAATAACATATGATATGAGTCTCAAAGGGGGGAATGAGGCAGAGCGAAAAGAGAACCCCACCCTGAACAAAGGCCAAAGTGCAAAGCTTGAGTGATAAGGGCAAACCAGCAGCATGCCCTTATATGGAATAGGATGAGTAACAAGAAAGCCAGATAGCCTTATATAGGTTGTATGTACATGGCAAATGTATAGGAAACGCTATAGAAAGGGGCAGTCAGAAATGACGTGTTAGAAAGTTATAAAGACCACCCACCAGGTGTAAACCCTTTTGTTCAGACTTTCGGCAACCGATTGCCCTGAACCTTTTGTCGACAAAATAAAGCTTTCCTTCCCAAATCCGCCTGGTCCTGTGTCCTGCTTGGTGAAACCTGGGCAAGCGGGCCCCAGGAGAAAGGGTATTTTCTGCATCAAGTAGCTCGGCTGTCTTTGGCCAATCAGGATGAACTTCATCTGGGCTAGGCAGGGGAGGGGTGGCCCCTAGGTGTCAGAGTAGTGAACTCCTGACCATGACTAGAGTGCTTGGGGAACATTTGCATGTGAATACATGGGAGACTCTGAGGCGGCACAGGACCATCAAAGGAAACTATGTACATTTGCAGGAGATTCCCAGGCCTAGAGTCATCAGAGGAACTATGTACATTGCATGAGGTTCCCAGCCTCCAGCTGGGATTACACTTGTTTATACGTGTGTGGTGTGTGGGTCTGCTTTTCTTCACAGTTACAAATGGATGACAATGGATGACAATGACCTCTCTCTCTCTCTCTCTCTCTCACACACACACACACACACACACACACACCAATAAAATTCTGAGGGCAGGGCAATTGCATAATGAAAGCCTTGTCTGGATGAACTACACAGGCTCCAAAAAACCTGGCTTGGGCATCTGTCTTCATTACTACATATGTTACTGAGTCATAGATTCTTTGCACCTCTATCTTTCTTTGCACCTCTATACTTTGCCTTGCATATTAGAACTTGCTTTCAAATGCTCATTAAGGTACAAAAGGTAGCTGTTATCTCTTTCTTGTTGATATCAGGCAGCTGAAGTGGCAATCTACAGACAAGATAGGTGAGGCAGCAAGGAAAGAAGCAGACAAAGGATCAGAAAGCAGCAGCCTGATAAGTGTGAACTCCATGATGAGCTATGGCTGTTAGCGCTGCTGTCTCCAGTGCGGTCAAATGCTATGCAAGGGTGGCAATCCCACTCTTTCTTTTCTCTCACCCAGGCATGCTAGAGGCGGCTCTTTCTCACCACTTATGAAGTATGTGAAATTGGGTAGCTTTCAGCAGTATAGCTATATTGGAGGGCATTGTTTTAACCAGCCTTCTTCCCCTGCCCCCCCCCAGGGCACTCCAGACGTGCCGAACTACAATTTCTATCAGCCCCAACCAACACACCCAATGGCCATGCTTACAGTCACAACATTGCTTAACTCTTCTTTCAACTGTGCATGGAAAGCACCAGTCAATGACCAGAGAAGACAACACAAAATGGCCGGGGAAGACTGCATGCAAAAGAGACAGCAGCCCTTGGCTCCTCCAGCCCAGCAGTTAGGAGGAATGCAGGGCAGCTCCTGGGAGATACAGTATGTCCAAGGCTTCCTTTAGCTCTGATACCTCTCCACATTTGATGGGTTCAATCCAGACTTAGTCACACTTAGAGCAGACCCACTGAAACCAATGGGTCTTTAAGTCAGTCATCTTCATGTTCCATCTATTTCAATGGATCTACTGTAAGTGTGACTAACGTCTGTACCCAACCCAGTATTTTCAGTAGAACACACAACAGTTGTGCAAAAGTAGTACTCTTTAAAAAAAAAAAAAAAAAAGGTTGTGACAATGTTGCCATAAACATAACCATGTTGCCATTAACACATACCGTAAATGTTTTTTAAAAACTTTTATTAAAGAAAGGAGGAATCCTTTTTAAAAAAAAATGCAGCTCCATGTTTGGGAATTCTTAAAGCATGCATTGGGAAAATCTTCTTAAAGTGCAAGTGGCATTTCTCATTCATGTTTAGTTATTAGAAGCACTAGAAATCCTTAGGAAGAACAGAATAAGAGGCTGGAATTTATTTTGGATTAGTTAATCTGAAATGTTAAAATTACCATTTTCTGAATGCCTCCTTGCCGATTAAAGCATCAGCTTTTTGCTAGCTTTTCCTGGAGACATCCTGATCTGCAAGGCGATGAGTGCATGAATTTCTCTGCCTTCTCTCCTGCCCTCCCCACCCCACACACAACGAACACTTGAGATTTACATTATTTTCCTGCAATGTCTTCTCCAAAAAGGAAACTTAAAATGGTCTTGCTAAAAACTGCATAGCTCTCTCCAGCTGCTGTTTCCTAGGCAACAAAACAAAATGGAAGCTGCCCTGCATCTTTTCTGGCTGTGGTAAGGCTCAGCCAGATCAGACTCATCATGATTATTATTTATTAAGCATCCCAAAGAGTGAGAAGCCCATTACAGACATCAGATAAACCAAGCCACAATATGAAAAGGGCTAATCACATAGTCTTATCCCAATATCTCTGGAATGACAGGAGCAATACACATTGCAAAAGTCTCTGCAGTCAGAAAGATGTGTGCTATTTCTGTAAATCGATTCATTGCTTGTTTTGTTTTAGTTTTAATAAATCAGTTAATACATTTCTTTCTTCCAGTGTAAACAAGAGGGAAGACAGCTCCTTATTTATATTCACAGAGCTATAATGGGGATTAAAGATGCAATGACACTTGATATTCATCATCCAACCAGATCTGAAGTTAAACACAGTCTAACTGTGCTTATTCAGTCTTAGGGCTTTTCTGCACAAGCCTCTTAATCCTCTGTATATCTACTTTCTGTTTCATTGCAGAATTGAGATCCAAGCACTACATGAATAGCATCTCCTTTCCTGCTTTTCTGTTATATAACCTCTAGGCGTCACTGTGGCATAGTGGAATAGTGCAAATATGCAAGTGGAAAAGGTGTTTTCTTTGGCTTTCAGAAATAATACTGCATTTTCCCTGATCTAAAAATACTCGCCAAAAGTGCTCTTTACAAACAGAAGTGAAACTGGAGGGTCACAACATTGTCTGAAGAACCCATTATTAAACAACCATGAGTAGGGAATAATGAGCATACAATAAATGCCCCATGTAGAAAAGCTCTTAGAGACATGTCATATGTTCCATTTTGTACATGGGAACAAGTACATAGCATCATTTGTAACCAGTGGAGCCAAAGTCAGGCCCCGTAGCCCAGCTGCCCTCCCTCATGACCACCCAGAGATCAGCAGGTGATGCGGGCATCAGAAGTAAATTCCATTTTATACCTGTAGTCAAGACGATACCATGACTTAAGTGAGTTTACAATGCAGAACTGCACATGTTCAGAGGATTGTGTTGTGTTGTTCTTCTAACATCAAGAATGTAAAAGCAGTCGTAATAGCAGTGTGGAGTGTGTGGGGTGGTGGGAGAAGAGAAATGTTAGTTGTGTGCCTCACAACTGAAGCAATACACGTGGCCATCCAAAGCGCCCCCTCCCATAAGATCATTAAGTCCAAGGTCTAAAATGACCTAACAGCACCACTGTTTGTAACTGGTACAAACATGTACAAATTGTCATTTCTGCCTGCAAAATACATGCAAGTAGCAACCCAAGGAAGGACACTTCCCATCAATGAATATTTTGCAGGCAAAAGCTAAGGCTTACACATGGGTGTTCGGTTTATAAAGATTGCTGCCGACCAACTGACCTCACAGTGCTGTTATGAAGATAACAGGGTACTCCTAAGAACATTAAGAATGGGATACCAGTGTGACAAATCCTGTATGAATATGAACAGCTTTACACAACAATTGTTCTGGCCTGAAGAAAGTTACAGAGAAGCAAAAGTCCTACAGATTAGCATAGAAAAGTAAATTACCAGGGGGAAGAAAAAGGCCATTTAAACAGCAGTGGTGCCTAAACCTAAAGTGTAAAGAGACAGGAAGTCAATATGCTACTGTTCAGTTTACTGGGCTGCCCTGTCTTTCTCTTCTTTGATGTTTAACTTGACAGACCTTTGATTCCTTGATTTTACTGAAGAGGGGAGCACTCCAACCCGTCCCTGTACTTGTAGCACTTATATGTAGCTAGTACTCCAGTTGAACGGAGGGGCGGGGAGATGGCTATAATTCCTCTTGTTTTTTCCATTTCAGACTCTGCTAGGCTACTCCAGGTCATTATCACTTGGCAGTATTTTCATGCTGCCACAGCTCAATTCAGGAAAATAAACGGGGAAGGGGAACAGTAGGCAGAATGATAGTGAGTCAGCAATTTGTTTGTGTTATTGTTTTTCTGTAGTTCCCATGTGAGGGTCTTTGAGCAGATTCCCCAGGGCATGCCAAAAGCCCACTTTGGCTTTCGCACAAAACAACCACCAGTCCATTTTTTTCATGGTGGTAGCCTGATAGCTGATCTGTGTGTAACAGACGGTAGAATGCACCTTGCTCCTAGGGAATGCTGCTAATCTGTTTAAATGCAGGGCTAATTCTGCTCCCACACAAATTTTCTTCAAACTAAAAAACAACAAGAATCCCAGAATGATCGGTTATTACTACTGATTTGAAATCATCAATCAGGCTCCCGCCCTGTTGAGATTGGCAGTTGCTCTTAGCTGCAAGTATTAGAAGGATTCCCGTACAACCATCAAATTTTGCAGTTTTGAAGAACAATGAGCATTTCTGTCTGTAATGCTTATTCCTGACTGGTATATGGGATTTGAAACTATGATGATCTGCTTCAAATAATAATCAGAGGCCCTGATTGTGGATCTTTTTTGCTTACAAGCATTAATTCAGTGATTATGGGGGGGAGGGAACAACCCAACCCTGCTAGTTAAGGGCCAGAGTTAAGGCTATCTCATGTTGTCTCAAGCTCCACAAAGCCAGGAAATTGGAAACTTAGGCTGATGCCTTGTGTAATATCACAAATTGTGCTTGCTTAGAACTTAATTGCCATGCACCCACATGTTTCCTGGGTCTTTCAGGCCCAAATTCAGATGCGGAAGATGGAGTGCCTTGTACCAGCAAAAATGTCCCACATTGTCCTGGTCCTGTCTTGCCTTATGAAGCATCTGAGCCTTACTGTATTGCTAGAGGAATCCTCCTGTGAGTTGACCCAGGCCTATATGTTGCTTGTAAGCAAGCACAATTTGTGACATTGCACAACATCATATACTGATCATGGGGCATGTCTGTTAAGGCATCAGCCTTAGCTTCCAATTTCATGGCTTTGTGGAGCTTGAACCTACATAAGATAGCCTTAACTCTGGTCTTAAACCACCAGGTTTCTTTGTCATTGGATTTCCCTGATGTTTAAAAAGGAAAATTATTATTACAGTGCTCTGAAAGAAAAAAAAACCCAGAAACACAGACTAAACAAGCAACAACAACAACAACAACACAATAACAAGTCATTACCTGGGCAGATACATACAAATGAATATATATGTTCAGTAAGGCTTATGTCTGAGTAAGCCTGTACAGGATTCCAACATACATTTTCTTTCCCTCCCTCTCCCCTCTTCATCAGTGATCTATCAATCAGTGAGAGTGAGTGATTCCCTCAGCCTTCAAAATTACCTTACTTTTGTCTCAGTTGAGAGTTTCCTGCTATCCCTCCCCCACTATCAGAATGCTGACAGGAACACTGGAATTCCTCTCAAAACAGTGGAGTACTGGCAGCATTCTAGCTCCAGAGTGAAACTGAGCATGCCCGACATAACTTTGTCAGCAGTTTTCATGGAACAGAGAAACCTTAATAACTTTTGAACCATTGCTCAGAACTTCACCAAACCAAAGAAAGGCACATCTCAACAAACCTGAATAAAGTAAATCAGTAGTTTTCACCAGAATTTGAAAGAAATATATGATACACTGAGCTGCGGCTTAGAGTAAAAAGTACAAATATGTCAGTTTTCAGCACTTTTTAACTTGCTCTACCTGTGGCTAATTTTATCAGATCACTTTGAAATTTTGTACATTGTAGACCCAGGGCCAGTGCTACCATTAGGCCAACTAGGCAGCAGCCTAGGGCACCAGGCTAAAGGGGGCACCAGAAACGCCTTGGAAAAAAAAGACAGCGCTAAAGAGATGGAAATTGAGCCCACTTTTGAAGCAAATCGATCGAGACAAAGGAGAAAGAGAAGGCAGTTAATAATGTCGCCCCCCCCCCCCGTGGCGCAGCAGGAGAGGAGAAAAGACAGGCAGCTGGGCGGGGAAACAGCGTGGAGATAGGCGGCGGCAGGCTGCAAAGCTGGCAAAGAGCTGGAAGAGAAGCAACAGGGAGACGGCAGCAAAGAGGAGATCCGCTGCACGTGAGAGGAGGAGTGGCAGCAGTAGCGGCAGCCAACGGGGGCTGCTGAATGAAGCCCGTGGAAAGAACTTAGACGGAAGTAAACCCCCTTGATCTCAATGGAGCTGGAAACAACATGTTTAGGACTGGAGAGGAAGGGTGTGTGTGTGTGAATGCGGATCATGCATAATGGGCATAGGGCTGGAGGGAGGGAGGGCTCAAGTGGGAGGGGGGGCGCTAAATATCTGATCTTGCCTAGGGCACCAAACTGCCTTGCACCGGCCCTGTGTAGACCTCATCAGGTTACGTAGATCATGTAGGCCAAGTTTCACGTTATTAGCTAAACAGATGTCAATTTATAAGCAGTAGAATTTTGAGACTTATAATGGCAGTACATTTTTTTGTGTGTGTGTGACTCACCTTAACTAAAGGGGCACTCCTGTGCCCCTTTAATACAAGAAGTTGTATAATACCCATTACTTATTGCTTGCGTACAACATGATGTAATCATTAATATTGCTACTGATTTCAAGGCCTGCCTGTAACCTTCCCTCTGAGTCCTCCAAACCCATCCCTCTCAGCCATCCAAAGGTCACCAGTTCCCTCAGTAAACTCTGCTTTTTCTCCCTTGCAGCTCCTTTTACTTAGAATTTCTTCCCTGGCCACCTGTGTGATGCCACCACTCTTGTTTTAAATGCCTCCTCCAAAATCATATCTTCCCTTTTCTTTTCTTTTTTGAAGGGCATAGAGGCAAATTTATTCAAAATTCACCTTTACAAGCCCCTCCCCCTTGCCAGTTCCTATGCCATTCTGTAAATAAGCCTATGCACATGTAACTGAAATATGGACACTTCCTCTTCTTTCCCTCTTTATTCTAGGCCCTTTCCTCACCCTTCTTTTGTTGTCTCCCCTGTGCCAAATTACATATTATAAACCCTCTTGACAGGGACTTGTTCTCTTGTATTCTTGTGAAGCAGATGGTGTAAAATTAAATAACAATAACAACAACAACAACCCACAGTAGATGTGATTTCATAGATCACAGAGTTGGAAGGAGCCTACAAGGCCATCGAGTCCAACCCCCTGCTCAATGCAGGAAACTAGATGAGGGGTCTCCCATCCAAGTAATAACCAGGCCTGACCCTGCTTAGCTTTCCACGCTCAGACAAGCTGAGCCAGCGTGAGCCACAGGCCTGATAATCACCTGCCCTCATCCTTGCCCATTGCTCATCTACTAGGCTAATGCACTTGCCAGGATTTTATCTTCACACAGGAAAACTGATATCTGTGTTGCATTTTAAAGGGGCTCCATGTTATTTCTGACCCAAAACTAATGGACACAAGATGGACCTTGGCAGCTGACAGAAAGAGGTTTAAATGGCTGTCAAAGCCTGGACCGATTACTGAAATCCTGATGGATCTTCTATATTTATTGCATCCTAAACTCTTCCCAGTAGGCACTAGAATGGATGGATAATCCAAAGCCTACGCAAGTCCAAATGTTTTATATCAGTATTCACCACAGCAAGTGTCATTCTGTACAAAGCACTTTTAAACACCACCACCCCCCGCTTCATTTCTGAGTCTGTGGCAGATTTCTCAGGGTAAGAACCAAGTGCTCACTGGTTATCTCTCACTGACATGCAGCAGGCTCTCTTGATGAGGAGATAGTGTCAGTGCCAAATAGTGGCAGGCACCCTTCCCTGTGGTAAAAAGAAAGATAAATATCTCCAGCCATCAAGAAGCCTTTTTCTTTCCCTCTCCGATGCAAAACTCGCATCCCATTTGCGGAGGCTGTACCTGAGCGATCTGTTCTCAAGGGAATGTACTTGGCAGTTAATCCTGTCAGAAGCACATTCGAAAGCCAAAGGCAGTAGCTCAGTGTATTATTAAATGGACGGTTGGTGACTGTATTTTAATGGTTATCATTCATTACCTATGCACTTAAGGTATCTTTTCTTTCTTTCAGGGGTGGGGGTGGGTAACTGTTCCTATCATCTCACTGTCTCTGCATGGGTTGCATTACATAAGAGCACAGGAGACATGTCAATGGCCCTGGAATTTGAAGCAAAGACAAAACAAGCCAGAATACATTTCATAGATTTCACAGATCATAGATCATAGAGTTGGAAGCAGCCTACAAGGCTATCGAGTCCAACCCCCTGCTCAGTGCAGGAAACTAGAGGAGGGGTCTCCCCATCCAAGTAATAACCAGGCCTGACCCTGCTTAGCTTTCCACGCTCAGACAAGCTGAGCCAGCATAAGCCACAAGCTTACAGTTATATTACAGTTATGCAGCCTCATGAGAGCTTTCTCTAAGTCAAGGCAAGACTTGTTCAGCATGATGAGGTTTGTTTGTTCTTGTTTTTAAAAAAATGGAACAGTGATTAGAAATACGGAATAATGATTATGATGATAATAATATACAAAATAAATAATAACATCCTACTAATACATAATTTGTAGTACATAAATTCAAATGAGTATGTCCAAATGCGATCCTGGAATTTATCATTCCAAAATGTAACAAAAATGCTCCATTTCTCAATAAACCTATTCTCTCGCTCTTATATAACGAGTCATTTTCATCAGAATAGCAACATCATTATGCTTTTTAATTAGCTGTTACATCCAGGGATGGGGACTCAGACTCCAGGACTCGACTCGTGAGTCGGACTGAGTCCCCCCTCTGACTCGAGTCAGACTTGAGTCCCAGTATTTTTAATGGGACTCGAGACTCGACTCGGGACTCAAGACCAAGGACTCGTGTTCCAAAATCGTGTTCCTCAAATGCAACATGGATAGGTTTTAGAAAGTACAGCAAGTTTATTTTTTAAAATCATTTTCCTAAAATGCAACCTTGCAGACATTTTGGGTTTGGCTGCCTCTGCCTGCCTGTTTGGGGTTCCCAGCCTCCTCTGCCTGCCTGGTCTCTTCTTAACCAGTTCCACAGTTTGAATTGTCCAAGACAAAGGCCTCTGCCTGTCTGGTTATTTTGGGTTTGTCTGCCTGGTCTGTTGTTGCCAAAATCAGTTGCAGAGTTTTGAAATAAAAAGGCACACTTGTGCCTAGAATTTATTTAAGCCACACATCTGAAATAGCCTTATTTTGTTGGGGGAAAACCCCATTGATTTTAATAGGGACTCGTGGAGTCAGCTTTGGGAGTGACTCGTGACTCGTGAGTCACCATTTTGGACCAAGGACTCAGACTTGAGACTCGGGTCCAAAGACTCGTGACTCGACTTGTGACTCGAAACCAAGGACTCTTCAACATCCCTGGTTACATCCCACTGTAGATTGACTTCTGGGTGTGTCACCTGGTACACTTATTCATTGCATCCAGTCCCGTAAGCTACAGAGCACTGGCTGGGGCACAGCCCACATTGGTTTCCATCTCGGCTTTTCACAGTTCATGTGGGATCCATGCAAGGGCCACAGTCAACCTCAGGTCTACTATAGCTGAGTATTGTTGTTTTTGTTCTTCTCAGAACCGGTTTCACTTCATTGCAGACTATTTGTTTCATATAATTAGGAGACAAGGACAAATAGCCATGGAAAGATGTCAAATGGATAGCATATCTTCACACGAACTACACGAATATTCCTTTGTTGACACTCACTTCCATTGATAATTTTTGAACTCTGCTGATTTTTATTATGGTATTTTAATTTTTATGTGTTCTGTTGCTTTAATGTCAACTGCACAGGGCATAATGCCACTAAAAATCACACTATGAAAACGTAATAAATAAGTAGAGCACAAACACCCAGGAGGTTCTCCATTTTTCCCTTGCAGAGGAGAATTTCCAGGTAAATTGTGCCCATGGTGTGTTAAAGCCTCCTTGAGCTGTAATCCTAGGAACAATGATTTAGGAGTAAATGCCATTGAATTTGACACTTCAAGTAAACACGGAGAAAAACTGGCTTTAGGGCTGCTTGCCAGAGAGGATTTAGTCCCACTCCTGCCTGGTTTCCTACCATTTATTAATTAATTTAGTTAGCTTTCTTTGTTTTACACAGAAGTGCATTGTACATTCATCTGTGCGGGGCAACATGTACGAAGAAAGGATGATGCCTAAAGCTGTTAGAGTCTGCATGGTGTATACATGCAGTCTAAAGAAGGGTGGGAGGAGGAGGAGGAGGAGGAGGAAGAGGAGGAGGAGGAGAGAGATATAGAAGCTGCAGCTGTGGGCCACCTGGCTTGGTCCATTCAGCTGAGGGGGCCGCCTGTGTGGAGGTGGCACTGCCACCACAGCAGCTCTGGTTGCCATAACAACAGCCAGCAACCTAGTGGTTTGTGGAGATGACAGTGCAGCAGCCGCCCAGCATTGCATTACCCAGCATTGGTAGGTGGGCCTACTGAGCCACACCCAAGCAGCTGCTGGGACTGTTTGCTGTGGAAGTGCCCCAAGCTCACTGCCCAAGCATTGTACAGAGGAGGAGGAGGAGGAGGAGGAGGGCACAGGTTGTTGAGTGAGTGGGCCATGAGTTTGTGGTTTGAAGTGTAGGCTGGTCACCTGCTTGAGATATGCACATGTAGTTCCTGTTTTGTGTTTGTAACATAGTTCGAGATTGGATTGTGTCAGATGGATCTGTGTTGGCCTGGTATCATGTATGGATGTATTGCTTGGCAGCAGAGAACTAGTAAGAAGATGGAATACCTGTATGCCTTGGATGAACCTATGATTTTTGTGGGCTCTGCCCCATACTGCTGGCCTCTACCCTTGCAGCACAGGTACTGCCTCTTGACACTGCCGTTCTCTGTCCCCGCATTTAAGGATGCATGAGCATCCAAACGTTTGACCCCAGAACAGTTGAGCTTTTGTAAGTGCCCAATTTGAGCACTTGCAAAGGGCTCAAAGGTGCCTCTGAAGTGCCCACCTCTGCCACCTCACCCTTCTCCATTCCCAAAATCTAAGACCTTACTTTGGAGTGGTGTAAGGCAGTGAAGGCAACCACTCCCAAGGTCATGGTGGAGCATCATTCCCTAACATAGATGGGGCTGGGACCACCAGCCCCAGAATCTCCAGTGGAAAAACAACATGAACAGCATCATTTTCCTGCTGGGGATTCTGGGACTGGTAGTCACCGTCCTCTACCCAGTGGGGAAAGATGCTTTTGCAAATACTCACAATATCCCTGCTCCACATGAATGGGCTGCACCCATTTTCTCTGTCATGCTCTGCCAGACACCCCTCCCAGGTCCTAGACGTTTGTATTCCAGGAGTTGGCTACTGTGGTTGGGTCCCACCAACCTGAAGACTGGTGTCTTGACAAGAGTGCCTTAAAGGGAGATTAGTATGAGTATAGCCTGGGAAGGGCATGTCTCCTCCGGGAGTCCTTGCTGCACCATTGGTCTCTAAAGAGCATGCAGATTTACATAAAATGCAAATCTAGAAAGTATGACTATCATTTAAATAGAAATACAACACCTCTCACCATCGTGGAGAAGACTGTGACCACGTGAGCTGTGTGTCTGCCCAGTCCAGGTGCTGAATGTTAATGGGTACCTTCACGTCCCCTGCCTCTTCCTTCTTAGGGTTCTTGAGCTTGTCTGAGTGTGGAAAGCTAAGCAGGGTCAGGCCTGGTTATTACTTGGATGGGAGACCCCTCCTCTAGTTAACTGCATTGAGCAGGGGGTTGGACTCGATGGCCTTGTAGGCCCCTTCCAACTCTATGATCTGACTATGAATCTATGAATCTTCAAACCAGACTTGGCCCAGACTTAATGCTTCAAACAGAGGATGCCTTCAAATAGACGACTGTCCTCTGTAAAGTAGTACATATGGCTACCCTGAGCAGCTGATGTGCATCATGGAAGAACTCTGCCAAAACATCTGTTGCTGTTCACACTGAGGGGAGAGGGTTAAAAGGCCTGTTGCTTGTGTCTCTGCTTGGTGAAGATGGCCGAGGTACACAATGAAAGGACGGGGAGCTTTGAGGTGAGGAGATATATTGGGACAAGATGAGACACTGCTGTGACTTTCCCAGCTTCCAATTGCCCATCCCTTTATATAAACATAAAATTCCCATTTGGCTGGGGTAAATGATCCCAAGCATGCTTGCTGAGGAAGAAGGCTCATTAATTTCAACAGGACTTCTTCTCAAGTAAATGAGACAGGAATGAATGCCGTCTCACCGCTGTTTCAGCTGGATTTCTTTTTCTTTTCTTCTTTTTAAATGTGCTTACCCTACAGGTGACCACCCACAAAAAGAAGTATGTGTAAACAAAATTGCAAATCTTGTTGATAATCCAGGGAATGGAAATGGGTGTTTGGGGGGGGACACCACAATGTCAGCCCATTGCTAACAAATCAGATAGCAGGACACAGTTCTCTAGGTGTAATGGAGATCTAAAAATAGAAACACCGTTATATAACCCAGCTGCAGGCTCATTCGGTTTCTAAACATAGCATTCTCTGCAAAGCCCAAACTGACGGTGTGTTTGCAGCTAATGCCAATTAATCGGATGACTCACACTAATAAAAAACGAAATGTGTATCTTGAAGGAACAATGCAAAAAGAAGCATATTTAAAGGAAACGTTTGAAGATGACTAGAAATTAGATTTAAGGCTATAACTAAAATAAAATTAAAATTGAAGGGATTACATACCATATTCCTGTGCCAAGAACAATAGCCAAGAAAAAAAAAAATGAAGCTACCGTTAGTGAACTGTTAAAGTAATTCCATTAGCTGTTTATGGTATTCAACAAAAGAAGCTAAACAAATTTTCACAGCATATAAGGATAAATTAAAATCCTATTAATACCTATCAGTAACATGAACTGTAGACACAATTCTGTTTTGTATACATTTATAAATCCCTGTGTATAATCTATTGGGTTATGGCTACATTCAAATTCATAAGAACATGCATACTTCATGAGAAAAAGAAAATGTGTACCTAATGGGAGAATTATGCCTTCTGTGGCAAAAATATTGTCCTCAGAATTAAATAACTTTGGGCACAATCCTTAAGAGATATGGCAGATTCCCACTTTCTCCTCCATCCCGAGGCCATAGACAGAGCTATGACCTAATGGGGGAATTCCCATTCAGATTTATTTTCGCCTCCCCTCAGTTCCTAGCTGCCACCATGGAAAGCTCTGTGGTGGCTCCCTTTCTGAGGTCACGTGACCTCAGACAAGGACAGGGAGGGGGGAAATGGGGTGTGCTAGTGGGTGGGGAGAGGAGATGCTATGGGTCCCCAGCACAGACTTTGCCAGATGGGTTCAGATATCCATCTAGTGGGAAATGGCTATTTGGAAGGCGGAGAAGTAAACATGGCTTCCATTGCTCCTCCCACCCTGCTGGCAACAGCCCAGTAGGGCATAGGACTCTAGGAAGCCTCCAATCTCGGAGTCTTCCATCTAGCAGGTGGCAATCCCATAGGATTGCACCCTAAGTCTGATTGATTTAAATTATTTCTATTTAGTTATAAAGAAAATGTGTACCCTGACCTATCAGCTTAGCTCTCAGGGCAGTTTACAATCAAATAGAAATAATCATAAAACAACTGATAAAACACAATTAGCAGCAGCATGGTGAAAACCATCAAGCTAAAATAGAAGGAAAAACAATAAATTCTATCAATACAATTATACCAACTAAGCTAATATTTAAAAGGTCTGAAGAAAATAAAACGATATTTGCCTGGTGCCAAAACATATGCATCACATAAGCCTTCCTGGAAAGAACATTCCATAAATGGGGTGCCACCACAAAAAAGGCCCTCTTCCTATAGTTGCCACCCACCTCACTTCAGAAGGCAGGACCTTGTGGAAGAAGGGCCTCTGGTAACAATCTTAATACACAGGCAGGCATATGTGAAAGGTGGTGGTCCTTGGGACCCAGATCCCAAGCCATATAGGGTTTTAAACAGCAGCAGTTTGAGTTGCACTCAGAACCAGACCAACAACCAGTGCAGCTGTTTCAAAACTGGCAAGATGTGTTCTCTAAGACCAGTCCCAGTTAGTAATCTAGCAGCTGTATTCTGAACTAACTGAAGTTTCTGGGAAGTCTTCAGCAGAAACTCCATGTATAATGCATGACAGTAATCTAATCCAATTTAAATTGGAGTGCAGCCTGTTACACCATATTATGGAATAAGGGACAACAGGAAACCCTAATTGCGTGATTCTTGCATGATTCATCAGAAGCTGCAGGCCTGAATGCACCTTTGGTGGTTTCCTTGTCTTTGCCTGTAGCCAGCCCTGGATTAACCATTAAGCAATATAAGCACACACTTAGGGCACCAAGGGAAGGGGGGCACCACAGAGTACCAAAGTACCACAAATTTTTGCATTTGCATTTTTTTCTCCTTATAACAGTTATATTTAAAAAATGCATAAAACAGTGATGAAAATTTGTATTTCTTTCTGTTGCCCTAGTTATAAGTAATTAATTAGCTTATATTTCTTGCTGCTATTTAGTGTTAAATAAATATAATAAAAAACAGTTTATATTTAATATACCGGTAGTTGTGTGTTCTGGTGTGGGGGATGGCCTTGAAGAAAACTGAGTCTTCAGTGTCTTATTTCACCTTCAGCACTTCTTGAGTCTTAATGTCTTGCCAGCTAAGCAATGGAAGGGCCCAGGGGGCACCATTATTGGGCTGTGCTGAGGGCATCAGCTGGCCTTAATCCGTCCCTGCCTGTAGCACACACAACATGATCAGGATTGTGTACTTTGACCTTTTGGGATATTGTGGAGCAGGACCAGCCCTAACATTAAGCAGAGTAAGGCAGCCACATCACACAGCTGATTGGGGGGGGGGGGGTGTCATGAAAGGGAAGTAAATATTTAATTTATTGTGATGATATTTTTACTCCCACGGATTTTCTGCCTCAGGTGCCAAAATAAGTTGTCTGGCCATATGTAGTATGCCCCTTGAGTTGAGGGGAAGGGGACACATGTGTTTGCTGTTCTGCCTCAGGCAGAAGAATGTCTTGGGCTAGCCCTGTTGTGGAGGAATGAAACCTGCTAGAGAGCAGAGGGTATGAACTTTCCTAGTCTGATCCTCTAATTATACCGTACTTATTTCTGTAACAGAGTAATTAGGAAGTTAAATGTATTTGCTCAGACATCATAGTATTGGGAAAGCATATGAACATTCATAGTGGTAGAGAGCATAGCATATAGCAGCCATGCCCCCAACCTGGCTCCCTTCAGATGTGTTGGATTATAACACCCATCATCTCCCACCAGCACAAGGGTGATGGGAGTTGTAGTCCTGCATATCTGGAAGGCCTCAGATTGGGGAAAGCTGGCATATAGTGCTTGCTCTGACATGACATGCTCACCTCGTTCTTCTTGCCCTCCTTCCTTAAAGAAGAAGGGGGAGGGGAAGTCCGGTTTCTTTCTAAACTGAGAATCTCAATCGAAAGGCCCTGGTGGTTTGAAAATAAATCATGGGCTAACAGTGTTACGTTGTATTTTGACAGGGAGGGAAGTCTTCCTGGATTAGCACATGGTTCGAGGAGATATTTTTGTCTCAGAACAGCCCTTCTTATCTCTTGCAGCGTTCTCCGCTCCCCGCCGCTCAGTGTTCATTTTTGTTCCACCAGCAGCCTGCAGGTCCAGTAAATCCTAATCTAAGCAATTTAGCCAAGTTCCTCACCCCAAAAAAAAAGGAAGAAAATGTGCATTCCTTCTTTCTCTCCCTCAAGCTGCAGAACTGATTCAGCTGTTTCCTTTGACAGATTTACAGTGATTAAAGAAACCCTTACTTTTCCTTCCGACCGACCACCAATCTTTTGCAGCAGATTGTAGGCAGAAGGATCACCTCCCCAGCTGGAAGGCAACCTGCGCACCAGCAGCAGCACAAGTACTAAGCCACATTCACCGGGAGCCAAACTCAATATGACGGGCGGCAGCCAATTCCATATGTTCAATATGCCAAGTCACAGAGAAAGAGGGGGTGGGGGGTCTGGTTTGAACAGTGAAAGGTGCATGGGGGTGAAGCCCCCCTTTCCATCCATTTTCTCTCCCTGAGCCGCCCCTCTCTTCACGCATCTCTGGCCCAGCCTAGCAGACAGTGCCCAGCTGGGGGGGGGGGGAGCACTCAGGGCAGACGCTGCAGCCGGGAGCCAAGCCTCAGGGAGGGAGGAGCTCAGTCTTCGCTGCTCATCTGTGCACCTTCTGCCAGGGCCGGCCCAAGGCATCTGGCTGCCTGAGTCAGAACACCAATGGCACTCTCCCCCCACCGCCCCAAGCAACGTGCATAGTACCCGAGTTATTCTGACACGAGGCAGAGAATCCCCATGAGTGCCTTCCCCTGGAAGTAAAAAATTAATAATAAGAACAATAAGATGAAGATGAAGATGAAGATGATGATGATGATGATGATGATGATGATGATGATACATTTGCTGCACTTTCATGACATCCAAATTCAGCTGCCTGAAGCGGCTGCCTCACTCTGCCTAATAATAGGGCCCTGCCCTGCCTTCTGTTGTCAAAATTAGACTTCCACCCTCCCTTTCTGCATGACTGAAGCAGCTTCATATTGAAACACCTGGGGTGGATCCACCCTTACGATTGGCAGAGATCCATAGAGATTATTTTTAACATACTAATGGCAGGAGGGGAAGTAGTGAAGCAGGCCCCTTGCTGCTCTTTTAGTTTTGATTGCAGCCTTCCAAGGCTAATTTTCATTATAAAAAAGAAGGAAAAGTTTGGTGTGCTTGTGCGTGTGCGAGAGAGAGAGAGAGAGAGAGAGAGAGAGAGAGAGAGAGATTCATGTAACTCCATGTCACATCCAGTTTGGCGCTCAGATTATACCTGCTAGCAATGCTGCAGTGAGTTAGACTGCCCTTCTTCCTGCCTTGTTTCCAAAGGTTGCAAATCCTGAAGTGTGCTGTGTTTTTTTATCTGTGCTGCTGACCGATCCAAGATTAGATGCAATGTAATGGTAGATTTCCCTGTGCTCCTCACATAAAGTGGCAGAAGCCTGGATGTGAGGCTGACATGACCACAGGGGCGAAAATCAATAATACTGCTTTTGCATTCTCATCCAACTTGGGCACACAAGTAATGTAATGAATACAACTTATTTGTGTAGTGCAGAGTATTTTTAGATGGCTCCGAATAAATACAGTGACCTGTGCTACTCTCTTCACAATGCATATTGATGCCAGGTGAACACAGGAAAAGTACAAATGATGGGAAGGAAATTGTTGCATACAGCATTTATTCCTAGTGATTTGCCTGAGCCGGGAAATAGACTTTCCCTTCAGCGTTGTGGACCAAGCTCTCCCTGAATGATCACTTTTATTGAGCAAAATCCCTATAGCAACAGACTCTGCAGTAAAATAATGCCATACCTTATTTCATCCTGTTAGGCTGTTCGCTCTCCTATGTTAAATCACCAGCATTTCAGAATTGGAATACATGGATTTGAAAAGTGCATTTTTGGCCGGAATTTGGAAAATTACACAGGTTTGATAAATACTCTGGCTCAAGACAATGTATGATTTTAGTCCAGCCTTCCCCAGTCTGCGCTCTCCAGATGAGCTGGACTATAACTCCCATCATCCCCAAGCCAACATGGGGGTTGTAGTCCAACAGATCTGGAGGGTGCCAGGGTGGGGAAGATTGTTTTTGTCCAGCACACAACCCATTTTTTTAAAGCCCAGGATAGGAGCCTGTGTGTGTGTGTGTGTGTGTGTGTGTGTGTGTGCGTGTGCGCTGTGCGCGCGCGCGCGCGTTTATGTGAAAAAAGCCCTAATACACACACTTGAGGAAGCCTGGGACATCCAGCCATGAAGAGAGCTATAAATCATCTGAGTTTTACAGGCAAACATAACTAGTGGGGTCAAGGCACAAGCTTCATTGTACACTGGCCGAGGGCAAGCTGACCATTAGGCAGCTAAGACAGCTGATGAAAGTAGTAATTTGGAAGGGTGATAAAATCACTGCCATTTGTCACCTGCCCAGTGCTCCCTATAAAGAAGGCTGTCGTTGCAGTATAGGCAAGAAAAGGAAATAACGCAATGTATTAGTCCTCCTAACATGGGCATGGTGAGTAAGACCCAACATTTTGAGTGTGACCGAGCAGTAGGCGTGGGCAACATTGCAACCCTTGATCTAATTACATGCAGATGGGGGCGGGGAGTCCAAAGGAAAAGAAGGAGGGGGAAATGGGGGGGAGGAGCTGAAACAGATGGAGCAATGGAAACAAGGGGAGAAAAAAAAGAAAGCCCTCTGCAAGCAATCAGTTCAGACATCTGGCAAGGAGGAGGAAGGAGACAGGGCAGGGAATAGCAAAAATAGACAGCATATTGAAAGGAAGTGGAGGGGAAATCTTCTGGAAGTGATTGGTTCAGATCTCTGATGACCTCCTGGGCAGGGAGGAATAGCAAAAATAGACAGCATATTGAAAGGAAGTGGAGGGGAAATCTTCTGGAAGTGATTGGTTCAGATCTCTGATGACCTCCTGGGCAGGGAGGAAAGTGGCAGAAAGAGGAAAAGAGAGAAGCATGGGGTCGGGAGAGAAAATGTGTAGTCCTAGCCAGTCCTACTTTCTGATCCCACCCACCTTTGGCTCTGGCCCGACCTACCACCAGTATTTGGCCCTCAACAGATTACCCCCAAGAGCATGCAGCCCTCAACAGAAAAAAAAAAAAAAAAGGTTCCTCAACCCTACTGAGCAGCACCCACATTTGCAGGCAGGAATGTTCATACCTCCTTCTCCGCCATGCTCTCTCAAGTGCATTGATGTCACCACCACCTGGAATGATAAGTGACTGATACTTGCTCTCACTCTCAAAAATGGAGCAAGGATAAGTTATCATAGTTAGCCAGAATAGCTACATTCCAGATGAATATCTTGGCTGAACTCCTTTTCTTATTCCAAATGATTCTACTTCATTGACATGCCCCTATCCTGACCAAATGAAACAAATTATTGTCAGATTTTCTCCAGTCAGGAAGGAAGCCAAGTGACTCTCAGCAGACCCCAGAGAGAAGGAGATCTTGCAGTGCCAAATCTGGAATTGTGCTATGCCATATATGGATGGATCCATCCTCGGAGCACCAGTGGATGCATGTATAACAAAAGGCAGTGGGCAGCTTCCCTCTGGACACAGTGACATATTTAAGAGCATTTTTGAACACCCGGTGTTTAGAGTCATTGTATTTGAGAACAATGGCAACTGCCCCCACCCCGCCCCCCAAAAACCCAGCTCCTGGTCTGTCTCCACTAATGACCAATAGAATGTCACCAGGTAATGGCACACAAGTTGGCCTTCTCAGATGTAGCACCCACCCTCTGGAACACCCTCCCATGCCATGTGTGGTTTGAGAGGCATAAACTGTGGCGAGCTCCAGATGCCTCTTGAAGACACATTTGTTTTCCCAGGCTTTCCTGGACCTGTAAGGGACTATGGCACTGCCCTGTTTTATTGTTGTCCTTGCTGCAGTGTTTTAAAAATTATTCATTATTTTATATTGTTTTTACAATGTATTATATATTCATTTTAGTGTGAACTTCTTAGAGATTTCATTATATTAAGTGATATAGAAGTATTATAAATACAGATATAACTAAAATGTCAATGCTGCATCATCCAGAATTTATGGCACATGATAATCTCCAGGGCTTTCATGCTTGGATAGCAGTGAAAGGTTAAAGATTGATTTATTGGATAAAGCAGAACCTCTCTCCTATGCAGATGGCTTGGGGCAAAATGGAACCAATTTCATTATCTTTCTATCAGTACCTGCAACTATGTCACTTTCTTAGCCTCACATCAGGCAGCTACCAAGAGTCGACTGGCTTCTTTTGAATCCTTTATAGAAGCTGCTGATTCTTCTGCTAATGATCTGATATCATCTATTTATAATATCCTCTGAATGACATCATTCATTGCCAGCTCCAGGTTTTGGAGGGCCCTTGGCAAGATACCCTCAATGGGCCCTGTCTTTCAGAATCATACATTTGGAGGAAGTCATGTAGACCATCTAGCCCAACTCTCTGCTTGATGCAGAGAGCTAGGACATCCCCAACAGATCTGACCTCTCTACTTAAAAGACTTCCAGCGAGGGAAGGTTCACCACCCCTCTAGGTAATTGGTTCAATTGTCAAATCGTTCTCGCCATTAAGACATTTCTTCTAATGTTCAAAATCTACTCTCCTGTAACTTAAGGAGGAAGAATCCACAGGAAGGTAGATTCTGGTGGAACATTAGGACAAATGATGGTAGACAGAGGCCTGAATACTTTATTTATTTATTTATTTATTTATTTATTATATTTGTTAATCGCCCATCTGGCCGGCCACCCGGCCACCCTGGGCGATGTACAATTAAAACAATACAATAAAACATGATAATTAAAACAGTATTAAAAAATATTTTAAAATCCTAACCCACCCCATAATCCCGCCTGAAATACCATGTTTTAAATGCGTGACGGAAGCTCATCACAGAGGGGGCATGGTGAAGGTCACTAGGGAGGGAGTTCCATAACTTGGGGGCCACCACAGAGAAGGCCCTCTTCCTAGTCCCCACCAGCCTGGGTGCTCTGGCTGATGGGATAAGGAGAAGGCCGTGAACTTATTTATAAGTTATAAGAAGGACTTGAACTTATTTAAGGTGCCTGCATATTTCCAACTCCTTATCAATCATCAACTGCAGTCTTGACCTCTCACCAGCTGTGCTACTTATGCAAGACTGCACACAGTTTTGAGAGAAGACAGAGGCCAAATAAAAGTTGAGCAGTTCCACCGTCTCTTTGTCATTCGTTAACATTCATCATCCTTACTGACCAACAGGCCTATGATTTCTTTCCTCTTGCTTTGAACATACCTGCAAAAGCTCATTTTGTTGCTCTTAACATCCCGCACCAACCTCAGCTCATTTTGGCTTTCCTGACACTGTCCATACAACTCTGGGTTTGTACTCGTCCTTGGTGACCTGGTCCTACCTTCCATTCCTATAATATATGTCTTTCTTATTATTATTTTCAGCTCATCACTAAGCTTTTTGTGCAGCCACACTGGCTTTTTAATAGATATCTGCTATGGTTTGTGATTATGCCTTTAGTAAGTCCTCCTTCAGAAACTCCTTCCCATCTTGATCTCCTTTCCCTGTTAGTATATCTAGGCATAGAACCTAAACCTTTAATTCTGATAAACCAATCTCTTAAGGCCTAAGTACCCATTATGTTAACAACAGGGAATCATGCCACTGGAATTAAATTGTGAAAGGCACTGCTATGTGGGGGGAGGGGTGGCGTAAGCCTTCTCTCCCCAGCCATAATCACAGCACCACCACATGCAGCAATTACCATTAGGAGAAACCTCCCACTAGGCCAATGGGGTTCCCCCCCCCAATGGGAGGCTTTTTTCTAATGCTAATTGCCACACAGGTGGGGGGAGGTTTTACTGAAATAATGGCTATGGCATGCTTAATCCTCCTTTCTCCACAAACCACAGTACTCAAACACACACACACACACACACAGCACCTGCTATATAATTTTTTAAAAAACAAAACAAAACACCACATGATAAATAAATAAATAATCACATTGTTAGTATAATGTGTAGTTAAGTCCTGAGAAACTTTATTTCAAGCTGCAGGGTGCAATTTTGTACATGTTCTGCCAAAAGTAAATTCAGCAAAATTTATTTATTTATTTATTTCTTATATTTATTAATCGCCCATCTGGCCGGTCACCCAGCCACCCTGGGCGATGTACAATTAAAATACAATAAAACAATACAATAAAATATAATAATAATTAAAACAATATAAAAAGTTCTTTTAAAAACCTAACCCACCCCATATTCCCGCCTGAACAGCCATGTTTTTAATGCACGGCGGAAGCTCATCACGGAGGGGGCATGGCGAAGGTCACTAGGGAGGGAGTTCCATAATGTGGGGGCCGCCACAGAGAAGGCCCTCTTCCTAGTCCCCACCAGCCTGGCTGCTCTGGCTGATGGGATAAGGAGAAGGCCGTCCGTGGCAGACCTTGTTGAGCGGCCTACTTGATGTTGCTGGAGGTGCTCCTTGAGATAAGCTGGGCCGGAGCCGTGTAGGGTTTTAAAGGTCAAAACCAACACCTTGAATTCGGCTCGGCAAGCAACTGGTAGCCAGTGCAACTCATTAAGCACTGGCGTGATGTGATCACGCCGGCGGCTGCCCTTAATCAGGCGAGCCGCCGCGTTCTGTACCAGCTGAAGCTTCCGGACCGTCTTCAAGGGTAACCCCACGTAGAGTGCATTACAGTAGTCTAGGCGAGAGGAGACCAAGGCATGAACCACTGATGGGAGCAGGTGATTAGGAAGGTAGGGGCGCAGCTGCCGTATCAGATGGAGTTGATACAGCGCTGCCCGGCTCACAGCTGCCACCTGAGCCTCCATGGACAGCTGGGAGTCTAGAATCACCCCCAAGCTGCGGACCTGGTCCTTCAGGGGTAGATGTACCCCATTCAGCACCAGGTCAACATCCCCTAACCTTCCCTTGTCCCCCACCAGAAGTACCTCGGTCTTGTCGGGGTTCAGTTTCAGCATGTTCCTTCCCATCCAGCCAGCCACTGACTCCAGGCACTTGGACAGGGTCTCAACGGCCAACCTCGGTGAGGACTTAAAACAGAGGTAGAGCTGCGTGTCATCCGCATACTGATGACACTGCACCCCAAACCTCCTGATGATAGCTCCCAGCGGCTTGAGGTAGATGTTGAATAACATCGGGGAGAGGATGGAACCCTGCGGCACTCCACAAGTGAGCAGCCGAGGGTCCGAAGCCTCCTCCCCGAGAACTACCCTCTGATACCTTCCAGAGAGGAAGGACCGGAACCACTGCAATACAGTGCCTCCCAAGCCCAACCCCTCCAGACGGTCCAGGAGGATACCGTGGTCAACGGTATCAAAAGCCGCTGAGAGATCGAGCAGGACTAGAAAGGAGCATTCGCCCCTATCCAAAGCCCTCCTCATATCATCCACCAAGGCGACCAAGGATGATATGGTTCTAAAGTATCAGAACCGACTTGCAGGCTTTAGTGGTGAGAGTGTTGGACTGGGACTCGGGAGATCCAGGTTCTGGTCCCCGCTCGGCCATGAAACTCACTGGGTGACTTTCGGCCAGTCACTGACTCTCAGCCTAACCTACCTCACATGGTTGTTGTGAGGATAAAGTGGAGAGGAGGAGGAGGAGGAGGATTATGTAAGCCGCCTTGGGTTCCTTGCAGGAAAAAAGGCGGGGTATAAATATAATAAATAAATAAATAAATTGTAAAGATTTAAGTAACCTGTTGCAAAGGCCAGTCCTTAGTCATCGATGCAGAACTGGCCTCCTTTCTTTTTTCTTGCTGACTTTTGGGTCATCTCATGATGCTACAGATGCTGCCTCAATGCCAGTTGGCTCCCAGTCTTCCCTGCCCTCATCTACCTTGTTACCTCCCTGCCCACAATATATAGTTATGTCGCTACTAACGTAATAATGTAATGGGATTTTTAAAATTGGAAGTGGTATACAAATATTGTATGCATATATATATATATATATATATATATATGCGCCATGTAGGGAAAGCAGAATTCAAACATTCATATCAGGGCAATACCTTTATTAGACCAATTCAAAGGTCACAAAAATATGCAACCTTTCAGGATCTCAGGATCAAGCAAGATATTACAACAAAAAAGCAGGTAGGGGGAATAGGAAAGAGAAAATGGCTCACTAGATGTTGAAGGCATGAAATGGGGAAGGAGGGGGCTGCAGACATTTCAATGAGGTTCTACCAGGTGATGTGATGGTTTCAGGTTTCACCTGCGGCTGCGACTGTCCCTAGGACTGCTGGGATGAAGGAATAAACAATAGTAAAAATGCAAAGTCATTCATAAGTCAGATTACTTTGAGATGGTGTGGAAGATATTTTTGGTCATTTTTTGATGTAGATTTTAATCAGAAAATATATGGCAAAGGGCTGTAATACTATCAAAGTGACACTATTATGTTAGTGGAAGAATAGCTTTGTAATGAAAATGCTTTATTTCATGTCTGCGTCAAGCCAAAGTTGTCATTTTGGCAGCTCTCTTGCAGTTTGAATTCCCACAACCCAAAGTTCATTGCTTCAGAGTTAGAAATAACTCAGTATTTTAGATGAAGAGGGAAAGGTAAGCAAGAATCAAGGGCAATAGTAATTTTTCCCATAGCCCACACTTGGTTCAAAATAAAGAGCAGCAAAAGTCAGTGAGTTTAATTCTAACTTTGTTTAAGATTATTAATAAAAGCACTCTGACAGGGTGAAGAGCTGGAACCTTCAAAGGACTCCTGTGCAGATGGCAAGGATCTAAGGACTTCTATAATATCTCGTTCAAACTAGCTGTATGTCTGCAATAGAACTGACACAAGCATGTGTAGTCTTTAAGCATGTGTAGTCTTAAAGTATCTAGATGATTAATTTTGCCTCCCAAATTTTCAAAATTCTACTTCAGAGATTTTGATGGTGAATATTCTCCAGATATTCTCTGGCTTGGTGAATATTTGGCAAGTGTGTTGTATTGAGTATCAGTGTTTGGCATTCTGAGATGTTGCAGGAGCTAGCTCTCAACATTTGAGAGCATCTGACATCTGGTATGCAGTCACAATCAGAATTCCACATTTGACAACTTTAGCAGTCAGTATTTGATAGTATCTGACAGCTGGCATCATGCAGTAGCAGTCAGCATCTGACAGGATCTGATATGTAGCAGTAAGTGTTAGACAACCTGACTTTCAATGGAATTGGGAAAATTTTATATTTCATTGATTACATTTCTATACCGCCCAATAGCCTAAGCTCTCTGGGTGGTTTACAAAGATTAAAACCTTAAAAATACGCTATAATTATAAGATTATAATATTATATAATATGAAGATTATAATATTAATCTTAAGCAGCCAGCCAATCAAAATAGTGGAATTTTGATGTCAAATTCCTATTCCAATATTTGTCTAGTTTCATCTTGGGTGCACTGACAAAACAATCCTATATATGAAGTAAGTCCCAATGAGTTGGACCCAGATTTGCACTCACCGGAGTTCTGCTGGTACTGGAGGAAGCAGAGGACACTATTTTCTCCAGTTCCCCTTTCCCCTGGCATCCCCCAGTGCCACCTCTCATGCTGTTCTGGAGGGTTGCTGGATTCTTTGGAACAGTATGGAAGGTGGTGCTAAAGGGGGAACTGGCAAAAATTGCTGCCCCTCCCCCTTCTTCCAGCAAGAAGCCTCCGTTGGATCCCAGTTGCCTGCCTCCACAAATGGAAGAAGCTTTTCCATTCATGGAGGGGCAAGTCTGGATCTAACCCACTTTGGGGCTTATCCCCAAGTAAGTGCATTTAGGATTGCAGCCCAATCAGTATTAACAAGTATTTCCACTCCAGTGTGGAACTGTAGGGCAGTACAACTGAAGGCCTTAAATGAGTGGGTCACACTCCTGGACTATAGATGTCACCTGAAGATGGGATAAAGGAGAAAAGCTAGCTAGATTTCACCATTTATCTAAGCCTATCCCTCAGAGAACTGATGTTGCTTTTCAAGGGCAAATGAACTTTTAAAAGTGACACTGTTATTGATACACTGCAATTACTTTGGACCATCATTAGACTACAGAGTGATATACATTGACCTTTTCCTCATGCAGCTAAGTATGAAAACGCATTAGAAATTCTATGCTGGTATCTCTAGAGCAACAAAGTAATATATTCCCTGTTTTGTTTCTTTAAAAAAAAAAAACACTTTCAAGGAGGAATGCTGATGAAAGATAAGCAAAGCTGGATTGTTGGCTTGGTGCAATTACATGTAATCAGTTGGGATTTATGGCTCAGTTTATTCATTTACAATGGCAGCATGTGTAGTCTTAAAGTATCTAGATGATTAATAGCAGATGTAAAATGTGGCACTTATTGTATAAGCCATTATTAAAGCCATTAACAGCATTGTTCAAAAATGGGTTCACAGTATGTCAATAAAGAGGAGGAAAAACAGTTGTTATGACACACACAGCTACTACCAATGGAGTACCATTCTCTGAGTATTTTTTAAATAAGTTTCTTAATGAATGGTATTAAAAGCAATGAACCTGGGAGTAAGCTCCATTGCATTCAGTGGATTTGCCTCTGAGTACACTGTAGATATGTGTAGGATTAAGCTATACATAACTGAAATGAGACATTTATGTCGAAGCAAGTTAGAAAAGATATTATCTTTGTAAATCTAAAGATTACCATTGCAGAAGTGCCATCTCCACACTCAACTCAGATGTTTTTATTTAATTTAATTTAAAATATTATTACCCAGGCTTCTAATCAAAGTTTCTGAAGCAGTTTACAACACAATTAAAATACAAGAAGACATCAAACTGTACTAAAATGTATAATCATGATCCATAGAATAAGAGCAGTAGAAGAATTAATCAAATAGACTGCTATAACTGAAACCACAAAATGCATGTGTGTGAGTAAGCAGGATTTTACCTGGTGCTTAAAAACCTGACTTTAGGTTAAAAAATGAGTACAGGATTGCAGCCTAAAGCACATACATATGGTTAAAGAAAATCATGTAGCGTATTCATACATTGACATGTACCCTCAAATTTCCATGTGAGGCAACCAAATTACATACAGTGAAATAATGCCTAACTTGAAGGGTTTGTGCTTCCATTAACCATCTCGCATCTCAAACATCTTCTGAAAGCAAAGTGAAATGCTATATTTGAACTACGCATTCCTGAAATCTTTCTTTCTCTTTTTAAACAAGCTCCACTGGCTGTTCTCTATTTTAACTGCACAATATAAATTCATTAGCACTAAAAGGATTTGATGCCTACTGTAACTTGGCATTCTTTTAGCACACACACTATCTGTTTTCATTTGGGTAACTTATATTCAGGAGTATTGAGATAAGCATGTAATTAATAAAGGAGCCTCAGATAGTTCGGATTGCAGTCAGATGATGGAGACTGCTGCCATTTCTGTCAAGTCCCAGGCATTTGTTAGCTACTCTTTGAGATAGAAAAAGGCAGTCTAAAACATTCATGTTTGAGCTTCCCACATCTGTGGATGGTCTCCAGATCATTACTGCCAAGGCTGTCTTAAACATGTTGTAGAAATAGGTAGCACTAAAGTGCTAACACAGAGCTGCTCCTATTGCAGTATGTGACGTGGTTCTCATTGGTCTGCTAGGCAGTGCCTAAATGTAGGAAAAAACATTAGACCCCTTCACAAATTAACCTCCATACCAGAGGCAGGCAACCAGAATGGGGGTGTGGGGCAGATGACCCCCACCCCACCCAGCCCTCTGTGGGCTGATTGACATCAGGGGGTGTGGCCACACTCCCTGACATAATTTGATCCCCGGAAGATGCGTTGGGAACGTGATCCTCCTGGCGTATCCACTGGTAACTGGCTTGGCTGTATGCCAGTCTTCTCCCCTTAAAGAAGGCCTGGGCATAGCAAAGCCATTTCACCAATGGGGACGGGAGAGAGAGCATTGGGCAGGCAAAGCTGCAAAGCCTGGCTTTGCTCATCCTTCACCTTAGCCATGCAGGGAAGGCGAAGGATAAGCAAAGTCCACTTGTCCAGCATTTGCAGGAGTCCAAACCTCTGTGGACTAAATGGGCAACCTCATAGCTCTGGACTAGTGATGGGCAAACTAACCCCAAATGAGTTCTCATTATTTCCTCGGAAAGTAACAAATTCGTCCATGTAATCTCAAATCAGAGTTCTCCTTTAAGTCGAAACATTTGTGCTCAAGCAAAGAAGCTGGGCAAGCATCCAGGGATTTCTGAGGGCAACTCACTGCTGTCACTCCCACAGCTAATGAGGTAACTTTACTGCTCAGTTAAAATGTGGCTCACCTTATTCTCTGTGGATAATTCAGAGAAAGAGAAAAACACCAGAATAGGGACTGGCATAAACTGTCCTTTATGATCACATTCAATATCTGTTTGTTGAAGAGTGGCCTATTTTTAAAGGTTCATTCCAGACTTGGGACAAAATCAATAAATATCTTTCAAGCTGAATTTTCAGTACAGCTTGTTCAACAGTTTTTAACATTCCAGTCATTTTATAGCATAGATCTTTCTAGGAATAAAGTGGAACTGAGTATTGAGCCTCCATTCAGTCACAAAGAGAGAGGCTGGCCACAGTTGAACAGGCACAGCTAAACACACTTTAGTCCCATTGAAATAAATGGCACACTAGATTGCAGCCACTTTACTTCCAGAGCATAATCACACAGGGACAAATTAGTTGTAATGTTATCATGTCTTGCCTGATTACTGTGTGTGTGTGTGTGTGTGTGTGCGCGCGCGCGCGCATGCACGTGTGTGTGTGTGTGTGTGTGTGTGTAAGGATGTACAAGAATTTTGTTTCTGTTTACAAATCCTCTGGACATGTCCCTTTTGCAATCCTGAATGCAAACATGAGCAGGAGCACTTTTTTCAAGAAATGTTTGTAAATTCCCAAATTTGCAATTGTGCCAAAAAATATTTTGTTTCTTTTTTTTAAAAAAAAAAAAGACGCACTTTAAAATGTGAATTTTCCAAAATAAATACACATTTTCATGCTTTAATCAAAGGGGGGGGGGAAGTGTGCACTTTTCAAAAATGTGCACAGAAATGCAGTTTTCATGTTCAAAATGCACAATTTTCCTGTTCAAAGGAGATGAAAAACAGGTAAAAAAATGAAAACGGGAGCAAGTTGAGAAGTAAACCCCAAGTGATTTTCTGGAAATCTCTTTGCAATTTTTTTCTAAACCCTGCCCCAGCAAGCTCCAAAACTCAAAGGAAACTGTCCTCCCTCTGGCCAAATTCACACTGCAGAATCTGTTGCTTGAAGCTCTATTTGCCAGTGTAATTTTAGCTTCCAATTCTAGCAGGAGGATGTGACACATCCTGGAAGTCTCAGGTAGTTTACTGTCAGTTTAATGAGCCATCCTAACAACAGGTGAATGATTGAGACACAAAAAGTCTACAGAAGAACTACAGTAATACCTTGGATTGCAAGTAACTTGGTCTGAGAGCGTTTTGCAAGACAAGCAAAAAAAAATAAAATTTTTGACTTGATAAACAAGCAAGGTCTTGCAAGACAAGTAGTGGTAGGGATGTAACCGCTTGCCTCGAGCAGGCGTAGCGGGCCGAAATCGGTCCCGCTCACGCCTGCCAGAGACTCGCTTTGATATAAGAGTGTTTTGGATTACAAGCACGGTTCCGGAACGAATTATGCTTGCAACCAAGGTATTACTGTACTTACATAAGACAGCATGTCTGTATTCATACTAAATGCAATGACTGGTATGCCCACAGGCATGATCTTGGGTATTTATATTTATTTATTTTAAAAAACAACCCATAAAGGAACAGTTATAAATTTCTCCATTATTCCTTTTCATTCTTTCTCACAACAGCAGTCTGTGCTCTATTTTTGTTACATTGCCCATCCAGTTTTCTGTATTTTCTTTATAGTGTGTAAAATTCTAGATCTGGAACCATAAATACAATGGAAAGTCATGTAACTCTTCCCTGGAACACATTTCTATTCAAGAAATAACATCACCTCCTTTCAGGAGGCAGCTTTTAGTAATGGAGGAACAAATTACAGCTGCTAGGGGAGAACCAGATCAGGACCATGGCTGGCAGGGCGGGGGAGTTTAACTCTTTCCCTCCCTGTTGTGGTCCTGACAGAACTTGCAACTATGCAGCTTTGATTTGCATTGGAACGGAAGCTCCAGTTGCCATCAGTGGAGCAGCTGCTACAGGTTGCATTAAAAAAGTCACCTGTGATATGTTAAACCAGACATTTAAGGCTCAATCCTATGCGTGTTTAGACAAAGAAAAGGCCTACAACTCCCAGCATGCCCCAGCTAGCCATGGCTGGCACGCACATGCTGGGAGTTGTAGGCCTTTTCTCTGTCTAAACATGCATAAGATTGCACCCTTAATGTCACATGTAGTTTGGTCCAGCTTAGCATCTGCTACCTTTGTCCCTCAGAGAAAGACACCCTGAAAGCAGTTAGGTAGAGTTGTTCTGATGATATAGGCATTACACTGTTTACAAGGTTTTTATTTTGATGCCTGATCCATCTCTAAATTCTAATGGTTGTAGCTGCTACAATGTAGTGAATAAGAATTCTTTTAAAAAAAAAAAACTGGCTTCTTTATCCAAGACCTCATTGACATAGTAACCTTCTTTTGTTTAGCCAGTGGGCCCCTGACTTAATGCATTCCATACTCTATAGATCTTGCCATTTTTAAATAGTCTCCTCACTTTATCATAATCAATAAGAATGATAGAACAGTAAGGATGCAGAGATCTTAAATTCAAGGACACAATACTTATGATTCATCTACAAAGCATGATAAGGTATCTTACCTATATGATATAAAGAAGAAGAAAGCAAAGCGTGATTGAAAAGGAAAACCTTTAGGAATGCCCACATTGAGTGCCTTTTCCATTTACATGTCACATTGTCTAGCTATAGGTAACTTTTTAAAACATTTTGGGTGCAATCCTATGCAAGTTTAGACAGAAAAAGGCCCACAACTCCCAGCGTGCCCCACCCAGCCAGTATAGCTTCTAAACTTGCATAGGATTGCACCTTAAAGTATCTAGAGTCATGCCATATGTTGAGGTGGAACGCTGAAATCAAACATTGTGAGCACTACTGTCCTATTTTGAGTGTGAGGAACTCTTCTTCTAAACTGTGTCTAAGGGTGCGTCCAGATGGAGAACTCAACTCACAGCACTACCAATCAAAAGACATGTGCAGCAGCCATTCAGTTTTCCCCTCCTTCCTGAATGGAATTCCGTCCCACCCATTCCTGCTATTTACAATGGGAGAAAAGCTCCCACTGGCACCCTAAGGGGGACAATTCCAGTTGGTTTCACAGTGGGGGCAAAGGGCTAAAGCCTTCTATCCCTGCACCATGGTCCCAATCCAGCTTCCCCACTACCACTCCAGCAATTTATTTATTTATTTTAAAAAAAAATCATCCATCCAAAGGCTAATATTGTGAATAATGCTGTGTCTAGTTAAGCCCTACATAGCATCTTAGAAAGACATAATAAGAAAAAAGATGTTGTCCTTATCTTTCTTCTTAGTCACTGACTAACCGCGATGGATTGTTTTGTTTACTGATGAATCTTTCTAGGATTTGATTTCCTAGGGCACAACAGTCTGGCCAGGTCAGTTTCTTCTGACATATTAATAACAAATGTCTCCGAGAATGATCTCGACAATAATACGCCCCCTTGCTATCAGTCTTGTTTTGCAAACTCCAGTGCCAGACTGACACAAATCTTTATGCCAAAGACCCTTTGCTTTGAGGTCATTTGCTTGATGGCTGACTATGCTACCCTTAATACTTGAACAGGCATAATCCAACCTAACAATTCCAGTTTGAATGGAATCACTACATCTTTGCACTGATTATGAAAATGGGATCTAAAGGAAAAACCTATTGAGACAAAACCTGTATCCAAATTTCTTAACACTTTCTACAGTGTAATCCACTACAATACTCTGTGATTTTGTGAGAAATTCAAATGCTGAAGCAAAGAGATAGTAAAGCAAATATTTTCAATATGCTTATTTGAAATTTCACTTGATATATTGTTTTGATGTAGCAGTTTGGAGTAAATGAATAATTGGATGTAAATAATTTTGGTGGAGTCTCTTGATACAACACTTGGCGACTTAGCATCCATCATCACCTTCAAATTTTATTTAAAGTTGAGCTCACTGATAATGAACAGAGCTAGATTTGGATGCTATATTTTCACTCATTAGGATTTCAAGAGCAAGCACGTTTTTGTGCAGAAAGCCCCTTCCTAAACGGTTGCGTTAGCCGATTTGCCCCAAATGTCAGTATAATATTTGCAATGTTTCTCTTGCATTGAATAGTTGGCTCACATGCCCACATTATGAACATAAGAAGAGCCCTGATGCTGGATCAGACCAAGGGTCCATCTAGTCCAGCATTCTGTTCACACAGTGGCCAACCACCAGCTGCCTACGGGATCCCACAAGCAAGATATGAGTGCAACAGCACCCTAATACAGTGGCTGGCTTCGCATATCACTTTAAACCCACAGAGGTTCTGAAACATCTGGGTTTAAAGTTGCCCCAGGCCCCGGCTGTGCCTGACTATTGGTTGGGCACAGAGGTGGTCTGGAGGCACCACCTCTCTCCTCAGTCCTCCTGTTAGTATCCCAGGGGACACCACGGGAGCACTGAGGGGAGCAAAGTGGGGGTGACAGCTGGCGAAAAGTGCCCAAGTGGCACTTATTTATTTATTTATTATATTTATACCCCACCTTTTTTTTCCTGCAAGGAACCCAAGGCGGCTTACATAATCCTCCTCCTCCGCTCCATTTTATCCTCACAACAACCCTGTGAGGTAGGTTAGGCTAAGAGTCAGTGACTGGCCCAAAGTCACCCAGTGAGTTTCATGGCCGAGTGGGGACTAGAACCCGGATCTCCCGAGCCCCAGTCCAACACTCTCACCACTGCGCCACACTGGCTCTTTTGCCAGCTGTCAGTTGCCCTTGCTTGGCAGGGCCATAGCGGCCCCACTGAGCAAGGGCAACCCCGGCCCTTTCCCCCCCTCGCCCCACTGCTCATCGCAGCACCCATGGGCGCCACAACAAGCGAGAGTAGGGGAATGGGGGCGGGGTCTGCTGCCCAACCCTTTCCTGCTTGGGAGGGGGCCGGGCGGCAGACCCCACTGCCGCAGACCTGGTGCAACCCCACTGTCGCTTGGGAGCACGCCCTGTCCAGCAGCGCGCAGCCAATGGTCTGTCCTTGCCACCCCCACCAGGGTGCTCCCTAGTAACGGCGGGGTCAACCCGCCGTTGCTAGGGAGCGCCCCGGCAACAGTAGTGAGAGGATGTGGCCGTGTGCTGTGACAGCACGCGGCCATTCCGCATTGCTGCCGCCCCCACCAACCCGCTCCTTAGCAAGGGTGGTTTTAAACCTACCCTCGCTAAGGAGCGTGGTGGTGATGAGGGGGCACGCATGGCTCCACGCTGTCACAGCACGCAACCATGTCCCCCTCCGCCATCACTGTCATCGGTCCCGCCACCGTCCCCTGTCCGCAGTCACCACACCCAGCAAGAGGCGGGAGCAGGAGGGAAAGGTGATCGGCACGGCACGGGGTGATCGGCGTGGCAGGTGGGAGGAAAAGGAGGTGTGGTGCCCTAGCTCTGCTCCCAGGCAGACCCAGGACAATGAATGCGCTTCCTTTCCCTCCCACCGGGCTGCGCGATCCTGAGCCAATCGTGCTGCTTGGTGGGGGGGGGGCTGCTTTCCCCCACGGCCTCCTCCCAGGGAGACCATGGGGGAAAGCCGCTCCCCTCCCCTGCACTGGGTGGGAAGGACACGCTGCGCTCGCCTTCCTTGAGGGGAAGGCAAGGACACAGTGGGCCCTTCGGCAGGTGGGGACGCAGCGAAGGGGAAGAGGAGTTGGCCGGAACCTGGCTCCTCCCCCCCTTCGCTGCATCCCCACCTGACGCCTGGCCCTAAAGAGGAAGGAGCTTCTGCAGCTCCTTCTTCTCCAGTGCCGGTCAAAACAGCAGGTCACGGTGGGGACACAGCGAAGGGGGAGAGGAGCCGGCTTCTGGCCGGCTCCTCTCCCCCTTCACTGTGTCCCTGCCTGCCATTTCAGGGGGAAAGGACTGTGGCAGGAAGCAGGGAGCCAGGCCCCCAGCCGCGCTTGCTGGAGAGCAAGTGAGGCCAGACGTCTGGATCCCCAGCCACTGTGGCAGTCCTTTGGGGCTTCCCCCCACACTCCAGCCAATCCCGGGAGAGCGGGATTGCTCACGAGCAATCCCGCTCTCCCGGCATCAGGCCAGAGCATGGGGGCAAGCTGAGGCTGACTGTCATTGGCCAGAGCCCCTTGGCCAGAGTGGCAGCCATTTTTGGCCGCTCTGGCCAATGGACTCTATGCCTTCTTGGCTTGCGGGAGGGTTGGCATGTACATCTCAGTTCAGATGACACACTACACACCTCAGTAGGGTAAGTAAGCCCAACCACAAGCCATGGCTTAGTAGGGTGGTTAAGGAGACTTCCCGGGTTCGCACAACATGGTAAAGTCCTCAGTAGCTTTACTTGGCTGGTAAACCTACTGAGGTTTACTGTGTCGTGTGAACCCAGTCATTCAGTCCTCAAAGATCATAGGAATGTAGAAAGCTGCCTTATATCAATCAGACTATCGGTACATTTAGCTCAATATTGTCCACATTTCCTGGCAGTGACTTTCTGGGGTTTCAGACAGGGATCATTCCCAGCCATCCCTGGAGATGCCAGGAACTGAACACGGGACTCTGTCCACATGCAATTCTACCACCAAGCTATGCAGCTTCTTCTAACCAAACTCTACTGCATCACACTCAAATCAATAGGCCCACCAAGTGACGGGTGCAAAGACAACTGAAGCATGGGCCCTGCAGCTCAAGTTGCGTCCGCCTGCTTTAACAATGCGCTCCCTAGGTCAGTGTGTACAGATATATATATTTTATGCTTTACATTGTGGTACAGTGGTTGTGCAGCAAATGAAAGAAGCGTGTAATGCCATTATGAAGTGATATAGTCAATGTGACGTACAATTAAAGAGATTACAAGGGATTTAAATCGCATATTCAATTCCAAAGTATTTTTAAAATGAACTTCTTATATCTATATACTGGCTCTGCAGCACAAAATTCACAGTGAGAGTAAAATAATAAATCTATTAGGACCAGAGTTCACAATGCAGCATGCAGGCCTTTGAGCTGCTCCTCAGAGAGGATGCATGCTTCAAATATCTTTAAGGGCGTGGGGAGAGGAGATATACAAAGCTATGCAGAGTCCACAGCATCTCAAGAAGAACAAAATGGCAGGAGGGCTAAGTGCAAATTTTTGATGGATCTTGCAAAATCTTCCTGGTAGCTGATCTTTTTCCATCTGCCCATTAAGCAGGTAGTACTACCCAGCTCAGACTTACCATGGAACAACCTGAAGCAGTAGCTTATGGCAAGAGCTTGAGGGAGTGTACTATTTTCTTCCCTCCAATTTCTATGCTCATGTCATAAAAAATGAGTTCAAGTATAAGTGTGTGTGTGTGTGTGTGTGTACGCACGCACGTGTGTGGGGGGGGGAGAGTGAGTTTCAAATGCAAACATGTCTAAGGCTTGGTCAGGTCACCAAGTAAGGTGGGTGGCAACACCTGAACACAACGTTCTTCCTGTGAGAGAAAAATGATTCCTTGTAGCCATGCATGCATGAGCATCACCACTGGAAGAAGGAGGGTGAGAAATAGCTATCTAGCATCAGGCTAGACATGCCATGACCTTAAGACAGGACTCAGAGGACATCAAGAAAATACTTGTGATTTGCATTAGGTTTCTCCTTCTTGAAAATGGAAAAGTGATTTATGGATAATGGACTCCCTTCATGCCTATTTTGAGAATGCAGAGGGAACTGTGTGCTATTATAGAATGTGGCAAGTTCAGGGGTAGCTTATTTCAATCTCTACTTGCTCTGGATGCACTACGATCATGTTTAATAATAGGCAAGAAGAAGAACTCTGTGACTCTTTCTCAGGAAAGAGATCGTATTATTGAGCGGCAGAACTGCTCACTGCCATGCTAATAAAAAGGTATTCTGGAGAACTTTAAGTAAGGATGGCAAGTGCATTTCCTATTAAAAGACTGACAAAAACTGGTCTAACAAAAGACATTATCTTACTCAAATGGAACAGACATTTTGCCAATTGGGAGAGTGCCTTGGACAGCAGTTTACAATAGCAAGGTTGTTGTTTTTGGCATGGCAGGCTCTGTGTCCTAAATAAGTACATAACATAACAGCTAGGAATAATGCAGACAAAGTTTTTTCCATCACTACCTCTTCATGCCAGGAAGGCTGCCCCTGTTGAATGTCTGCCTGTTGCATGCAGCTGTTAAAGGCAGAGGAGCCCTGCTGGGGCGGCGGAGGGGGGAGAAAGATGGGAGTGGCAACCCACATAAGGTTTCATTGCATTTCAGATGCACAAGTGGGGCCTACAACAATATACTGCTTACCTCCTAAGAGCAGTGCTCCCAGTTTTGCTTCTGTTGTGAAACACAACTAACATTTATCTCCCCCCACCAACTGCTGTTCCACACTTCACAACTGATTCTCCAGTCCTGCCATGTTAGAACAGCAACGACAACACTGTTTGCCAACCCTGATTTAAAAAATAATCACACTCTGAGCAGGTGCAGTTCTCATTTCATCATAGCACTATCATGACTGCAGGAATAAAATGGAGTTTGCTTCTGCAGCTGGGTGATCGGGGGGGGGGGGAACTGGGCGGGGGGGGGGGCTGGATCCAAGGTCCAGCCCTAGCTGCACCACTGATTCACAGCTGCATTATTTATTTATTTATTTATTTATTTTATATATCCCTTTTTTTCCTGCAAGGAACCCAAGGCAGCTTACATAATCCTCCTCCTCTCCATTTTATCCTCACAACAACCCTGTGAGGTAGGTTAAGCTGAGGGTGAGTGACTGGCCCAAAGTCACCCAGTGAGCTTTCTGGCCGAGTGGGGACTATAACCCAGATCTACCGAGTCCCAGTCCAACCTCTAACCGCTACACCACACTGTCTCTCTTGGGTGTAGATAAGGGGTGCAGAACCTCAGACCCGGGACCCAAATCCAGCCTTCTGGAGTTCCCCATGAGCCCCTTTCCTCTGGTCCACCCAGAGGTGGTTTCCCATCTTTTGTGTATGTCCCAGCCACCCACCATTCTAAAAGGTTGAAATGCTTCTCCTTTGTTACTCGCAGTAGGAGATACCAACTAAAATATGCTGGTATTCTGGCCCTGCCCCTTTGACTTTGGGCCCTGCCCACCATCGGAATGTAGCCCTCCCCCCCCAAGAGATCCCCAAAAATGGAATGTGGCCCTCAGGCTGAAAAGGGTTAAACAGCCCTGGTGTAGCTGTACTGCCAGTGCTGTTTTCACTGGCGGTAGAGCCCAAACTGGGACATTGCAGGGGTAGGGTGGGGCCAGGTTGGCGGTGACCTTGGATCCCCAGCAAGCCCCAGGATTCAGCCCCTCAAGTATGTCAGCCTAGAGGTGGTGTAGTTAGTTTCCCTCCCATTGAAACCAATTATGGGGTGGGGGGGATAAAACAAGTTCCAGAATGAAGAGTGGGGAAATCGCCACCCTCACCTCATACTTTGGCCACCACAAGCCAGCAAGGCATTGGAAGTGGCAAACGAGCAGCCATTTCACTCCCCACCCGCAGTTAGGGTTGCTTCTGTAAGGCTGTAATCCTGCACGCCTTTGGGAGTAAGCCTAATTGAACTCAATGGACATGAATTCTGAGTAAACATGTGTAAGATTACACTTGTAAATCCAGAGAAAATAACAAAGGGATTCAAATGATTACTTGTTGCACATTATTAAGTCCCATTGATTTCAATAAGATTTAGCCTACAATCTGAAAAATATCTCCTTGGAAGCATGTTTCATTGAAATCAATGAGACTTGCTTTCACATCAACATCATCTGGATTAGAACTATTAGCTATGCCCAACTTTCTAGATTACATCCAGTTGTCTCTCACTTAGAGATTCCTTTGTGCTCATTTGCTTTTGGGCACAATTCAAAGTGTTGGTGATTAACTTTAAAGCCCCAAATGGTTTGGGCCCCGGATACCCAACGAGTCACTTCCGCCCATGCCACTTAAGTATTTATGTATTTATTATTTATAATACTTTCAGGTGGCGTCAAGAGCACATCATGCAGGCCACATGCTGAAGCTAAGCAGGTATGAGCCGGGTCAGTGCTTGGATGGGTGACTGTCTGGGCTGCCCACATCTGTTCTCCTGCATGGAGCAGGGGGTTGGACTCGATGGCCTTATAGGGCCCTTTCAGGTCTACTATTCTATGATTCTAATACATTAAAATCCCTAAGCAGTTTACATTAAAACTGTAATACCATCCTACTTAGTCCACCTAGGGTGGAGGCATCATGGACAGCAACAGGAGACAGGGCCTTCTCAGTGGCTGCACCAGTACTGTGGAACACCTTGCCCCATGAAGTGTGGGTGGTTCTCTCTCTTGTCTCTTTCACCAGTTGGTAAATAATTTTTATTCCAACAGGCTTTGGGGGCTGGGAAGGGCCACTGTATCTATTTCTTCTGACATTTGGCAGGCATAATTCTCTCCTAATTGGCTACTATGCCTATAAATTTAATTGAATTCTGAGCAAAAGAAAAAAAGTTATAGTCTTTTTTTATTTCCCATGTTAGTCCATGGGAAGCAATGAAGCCTCATATTTCTGAATCTTGATTTGGGTTCATAAGAACATAAGAAGAGTCGTGTTGGATCATAACAAGGGTCCACCTAGTCCAGCATTTCGTTCACACAGTGATTAACCAGCCACCCACAAACAGGACGAGAGAGCAACAGCACCTTCCTGTTCTCCAGCAACTGGTGTACAGAGGAAGACTGCCTCTGATACTGGAGGTAGCATACAGCCATCAAGACTAGTAGCCACTGATAACCTTCTCCATGAATTTGTCCAATCCCCTTATAAAGCCATCCAAATTGGTGGCCATCACTACTTCTTATGGTAGTGAATTCCATAGTTTAACTATGTGCTGCATGAAGAAGTACTTCCTTTTATCTGTCCTGAATCTCCCACCAATCAGTCTCACAGGGTGACCCTGCATTCTAGTATCACCAGAGAGGGAGAAAAATGTCTCCTTATCCACTTTCTCCACACATAATTTTGTACACCTCTATCATGTCTCTCCTTACTTGCCTCATTTTTATGCTAAACAGACCCAGAAATTTAACCTTTCCCCATGGGCGACTTGCTCCAGCCCCTTGATCATTTTAGTTGCCTCTTTCTGTACTTTTTCTAACTCTACAATATCCTTTGTAGACAGATACAGTAATACCTTGGATTGCAAGCATAATTCGTTCCGGAACCGTGCTTGTAATCCAAAACACTCTTATATCAAAGCGAGTCTCTGGCGGGCGTGAGCGGGGCCGTTTTCGGCCTGCTACGCCCACTCGAGGCAAGCGGTTACATATCCTTACACTACTTGTATTGCAAGACGTCGCTTGTTTATCAAGTCAAAATTTATTTTAAAAAATTGCTTGTCTGGCAAAACGCTCTCAGACCAAGTTACTTGCAATCCAAGCTATTACTGTACTAGAGCTCCACACTTGGAATACATCTCTGGACTGAGGCATATTCGTATGAAATGTTATTGTTCTGATGTAGGAGAACTGCATTTCCATGTTACAATTTATTGCTCAAGGACCATTCAATGGAAATTCAAGGAACATTTGGGGTAAAAAATGCTACCCACTCTCATTTAATGAAAAATATGAGTAGAAATAGCTATTTATATATCTGTCCCCACATCAGCCCCCTTAACAGCAAACTCAGGTGGTGAGTTCCAACAGAAATGGAGCCAAAAGAGGACCACCAAGAGAAAAAAAGGAGGTATTCAGTGTGCACAGGTCCCTGAGGGGACCCAAAGCTTTGCAGAAGTACAAAAAATCTTTTTAAAAACGCACACTAAGGGGGGCACCCCCTCCCAAAACAGCCCAACGAGGAATGAGCATGCTCAGTCGCCACAGAATGTTGTGAAGCCACGGCTTGGCGGGCTGAAACCCTGAATAGGCACACTTAGGGGTGCAGGTCGTGTTGGAACTTGGGGCCAAAGTCTAGGGCCCCGCAGTCCAGCCACCTCTGCCATGAGTCACCACCCAAAGAGCAGGCGCAAGCGGCATTTTATTCCTGTAGACGGCGCTGTGATTTCAGTGAACTTAAAAGGCAAAACTGCACATGCTCAGAGTATTATCATTATTATTCTTTTATCGGTTTGGCAAGCAGTTTAGTTGTTGTTCTAACGTGTCAGGAATGTAGAAACAGATTTAAAGCATGGAATGGTGGTTGGAGTGGAGGAAGAGAAATGTTAGTTATGTGCCATCTAAGGGGGAGGGGATAAGGCCATTAAAGGTGCAATCCTATGCATGCTTAGATAGAAAAAAAGGCCTACCACTCCCAGCCAGCCCCAGCCAGCATGGTTGGCTGGGGCAGGCTGGGAGTGGTACGCCTTTTTTTTTAGGGATGTTGAAGAGTCCTTGGTCTCGAGTCACGAGTCGAGTCACGAGTCTTTGGACCCGAGTCTCGAGTCCGAGTCCGAGTCCTTGGTCCAAAATGGTGACTCACGAGTCACGAGTCACTCCCAAAACTGACTCCACGAGTCCCTATTAAAATCAATGGGGTTTTCCCCCAACAAAATAAGGCTACTTCAGATGTGTGGCTTAAATAAATTCTAGCCACAACAAGTGTGTCTTTTTATTTCAAAACTCTGCAACTGATTTTGACAAGAACAGACCAGGCGGACAAACCCAAAATAACCAGACAGGCAGAGGAGGCAGGGAACCCCAAAGCAGGCAGGCAGACACAGCCAAACCCAAAATGTCTGAAAGGTTGCATTTTAGGAAAATAATTTTTAAAAATAAAATCTTCGCTGGCGATCGCACTTCTCTCCACTCCTTCTGGCACAGCCCAGGGATGTTGAAGAGTCCTTGGTCTCGAGTCCCGAGTCGAGTCTCGAGTCCCATTAAAAATATTGGGACTCGAGTCCGAGTCGAGTCAGAGGGGGGACTCAGTCCGACTCACGAGTCGAGTCCTCGAGTCCGAGTCCCCATCCCTGCTAAGCATGCATAGGATTGCACCCTAATTCTGTGAGCTATAATTACCTAACTGCACCACGTGGCATGATTGGGACCTCTGGGGCAGACATGCCTTCCCTGCTAGTAGGCAGGCCTCTCCAACTCATCCAATTCCCCCTTAAACCAGTAGATCTGGGTCTAGGATGTCTATCATAGACACACTACTGGTTTGTGTTGGCATTTGTATGCCCGCTATCAATCATACAAATGCCTGCACAAGGTCTACTGCACGAAGAGAATTGAGTACAAAATATTTAGGGGCCATTTTCTACAGTACGACTGCTAATCACACATGAAAGCATTGACCTATGTCCAATTATGATTATTTTCTTTTTCAAAGCAGCTGGAAAAGCCATTACACCTGATGGCAATCAGAGAGAAACCACAGTGCCGATCCTGCTAACACTAAGAAAATCTTTCATTAAATGACTTAACTGGGTAAAAGACTAAAAATTGCTTCTCTATCAAAAGAACTGCATGGCAGGATTTTAATTAAAGTGAATTAATATGGTATTTTCATTAATAATGCAATGAAAGAAAGAAAATCAGTTGAAGGGAATTTAAGGGAGAAAAATGCCCCTTGATCCTCTCTTTGCCTGACTAATTCTCAGTTTTCTCTCATAAAACCTTTTGTTACTCAATGTAAACAGTTGATTAAAAATCCTCTAAAGAATTAAGAGATGAACTGACTTGTATAATTACTCTGAAATCTATCTTCTCTAGCATTGTCATCCCCCCCCCCATTCATTTTCTCTTCTTCTGAAAAACCTTCTATGGACTTTATTAAAACAGAGACTGTAGTCCTATACACACTTACCTGGGAGTAACCCTCACTGAACACAGTGACCCTTACTTCTAAGAAAACATCCATGCTGCATGTAAGTGCACAGATAAAGAACTCTCGCCCCATTCCATCTCCAGTTGCAGGCAGTTAGTTGTGCTTCCCTTATGTGGCAAATACATATTCAGCTACTGCACACGGCCTGATGAGCATGATGCAAATTGGAGATGTACATCTGCATTGTGCTTGTAGAGGACACCCTTGCGTGCAGATCTCCTTGGCTGGATTAGGGTTGCCATACTTCATTCCTGAATATATTTAGAACCCACTCTCACGTGACTGATTCTCAGCAGACAAACATCACAATCCCTGGTGATCTGGGACATTTGGACGGCAAGTGATATGTTGCTCCCTCCAGTGATTTCAAAATGCTTGAAAGTTTTATAAGGTAGGTTAAAAGAGAGAGAGAGAGAGAGAGAGAGAGAGAGAGAGAGACTAATATGAACGATAAGAATACCCAGAGAAAACAACGGGAGCTATTGGAAATAACAGGAGCCATGAATGCCGATCAACTCAATCTCACCTGTTCTCTGGCTTCCCTTTGATCTAAACCTGAGCTTTCCTTTCTTCATGTCTAAGTCAATATTCTATTGGCAGCACCGGCATCCTAAATACAATCTCCTTTTCCATGAGTCAGCAATAGTACTTAAGCTTTCTGTAACTACTCATTGTCAGACAGAAACCTCAACAGATTCTCAGGATAGTTCCTTGTCCACCTGAATTTATGAGAACATCTGGTTCAAAGAGTCCCGTCCCCCCCCTTGACAAGGAGGGAGTTTGATCAATGTCTCTCAGGCCTCCTGGCCTTTTGACTGCTTGACTGACCAGTTTCCATGGATATTTGCTACTGACAGTCTCTGCCTGGCAGAAGCACAGACATAATTTTGCTTTCTATGAACATTAAAGGTAAATGTATAAGTTTTGTGTAACCCATGCATGAGCCACCCTCAATTGCAGCTTTTATCCAAAAGCCACATAAGACAGATCTGTAAGAAATTGTCTCATAAGAACAGGTTATTAAGATACATTTAGGCCCAGTTCAGATAATAATCTAGACCAGGGTGGGCTATATACAGCCTGTGGGCTGCATGTGGCCACCACCCACCTCCACCACCAAAATTGCCGACAGCAGGGGGGGGAGAGAGAATGGCAGCTTGCTGTTGAATTTTGGTATCAAACCACTACGGAAGGCTAAAATGGACAGATTTTCCTTGTCTTCAAGCTAAATTTGTCCATTTTAGCCTTCTATGGTGGTTAGCTGCCAAAAATCAGCACAAAATCACCAATTGTTTTGCTAGCACCACCTGATGTGATGGGTGTGGCAGTGGCAGGAGTTCAGTCCGTGGAGGGGTCTTGGGTAAAATGCCACCTGGACCTTGCAAAGTTGCCCACCCCTAAGATTCAGAGGATTTAGGTGATTAGCAATAAGCAATGGAATCTTTCAGGTTCGCTTGCTCTGCTGAACTCCTGCTTCACATCCGAGAGAACAAAAGCAAAACAAACCACAAGTCCACATTTATGTCTGAACTTGGGAAACTGTGGTTTGTTTTAACCAAAATTACTTAACAAACCAGGAGCTGGTTTGATTTGATCCTGATTTGTTTTGACTAACTTTGGTTAGCACAAACCACATTTCCCTGAGTTCGGATGTAAAGCAAAACTGTGGTTTGTTCTAACGTGAAAAATGAACTTTTCACTCTCCTCCTCTTGCACCCAAAGGAGGTTGTGAAGGGAAGGGGAACACAAGACTCTCCATAGCTTGGTTCTGATCACCTACACCATGGTTTAGTCAAAACTGGGCCCAAGTGTGGTGACTTGAGTAGATTGAAACAACTGTAGGATTACAAGGTGGAGAGTCATTCCCCATCTTCGTCCTGTGCCTGCCATGTGCCTAGTTTGTTCTTTTTCTCAAATCTATATGCCGTGGTTATACTGCATTTGGTGTAGAATTATATATATATATATATATATATATATATACGGTATATATAGTCTGTACTGTTAAACTTAAAATTCCATATGTATTTCCATGTCTACATCTTATAGTTGGAACTACTGAAGGCTAAATATCATATAATCATCCATTTCTGTGATCACAGGTTAGTGTAACATGTTATCTGGCTTCTTTTTAACTGCAAGCTTTGAAAATATATTTAATAAGACCTACATGTTAGAATAACCACTGGGGAATCTCGAATAACTCATATTTTAAATTGGATTAAATGGGTTTATTAGTGAGCAGGTTGCTATTGCTGCAGAAAAGCTAAAGCATTCTGAGCAAATGCTAAATTACATTTTTGAAGCCAGGAAACACAAGCAGGTTTAAATTTTACCAGTGTACATTTTCTCAGTGTGTTTCACTGAAATCTATGTAGCTCCGGTTCTCACAATCCCAAACACCTTTTTAAAAATAATATATGCATGAACATATTGTGGATCTAAGGCAATGGATTGAAAGCTCAGAAACAGAACAATGAGTAAATGGGGACAGCAGTGATCAGATTGAAGGCAGTTTTGAATAGTACAAAGGTAATTTAGACATGCAAAAGAACCTAGGAACATGGCTAGACTTATTTACTGTACAAAATTTGAATGCATCCTTATATCTGCAACCTGCAAATAATTTAAGCCACTCTGAAGGCCTTTGGGTATGAAAGACGTCTGTAAATAAATCACTTCAGTTGTATAGCTACGAATAAGCTACACAGTGTGGGTTGCTAACGGAAGAACCCGCAGTGCACCGGACAACTGGGCTTACTGTTGGTTGTTCTCCTCCTCCTTCTCCCCCAGACTTCCAGCTGCTATCCCAGGGTTCTGTGCAGCAGAACCCGTCTTGTCTCCCCCTCCCTACTCCAATCACAACCCTGTTTTCATTCACTGTTTTTTGGGGGGGCTTCCAAGGTCCCGTGCCGCCACCAGCAACAGGCGCTCCACCAATGCCCAAGTGGCACTTTGGAGTGACCATCACTGGCTTGTTGCCCTTTTTTAAAATTGTTTTTTTGGGCAGCATAAATGTGTCCAATTGAGACCGTAATTTTTTTAAAAAATTGGTATTTCACAGGTGCGCACTTATGGGTGACTTGTCTGGCCAATATCCTGGTAAGTGCTGTCAAAGTGCGGTAGGTACCATCCATGGACATTGGCAACGCAAGGCTCCATATAGGTTAATTTGCGTGCACTTGACAGCTGTCAGTTGGAGAGCTGACAAGTGAAAAGCAAAGAGACAAAGGGGGTTTGTCCCAAAAGGGGGTGACAAGTATATCTCCCCACTAGCAGTGTGATCCTCTGAGTTTTAAGAATTGCCATGATTGTTCTCAGTGCCCTCCACCTTTTCCACACTTCCCCGAGCCTCCAGGTACTCCAGAAAGGGGAGATCTACATCTCACCCCCTTTTCCCAAGCACTTTCTTTTGACAGCTGTCAAGAAAGGGTTCTTAAAAAAAAAGGGGGAAAAAAAGCCTATCTGGCAAATTTGAGCGCGGGGGGGGACGGACGGACACAGGGAAATATACACAGATTTCATGGCTGCATATTTCCCTGTCCCAAAAAAATGCTAAAATTTTCAGATCAAATCCCAACTTTTTTCACAAGTGAACTCATAGCAGCTGACTTAATAAAGACAGCATACAATACATAAAAACATATCCATTATTATAAAGTTATCCCCCAAAATCAAATATCACAGAACATCAATCAGTGGGCAAACAACTATTAAAATAACAAAATGAAGGGAACAATACTGGGTCAGAGAATTCTGGAAAGCTTTTATTATATGACACAATAAACAAAATTCCTCCAGTTCAGCAAATTAGCATTCATTTCCATTTCCTCAAAAATAAATGTGCAACAATGTATACAACAATCATTCTAAAAATATTTGTTTTATGAAAGTACTTATTCCTGGATTTATTCCTGGAGCAGTTACGGTATGTAGTGACACGATAAAAAAATCACAGGAAAAGTGAAAATCCAACTAAGACTCCCTCACCCTTTATTATTTATTTATTTATTTATTATATTTATACCCCGCCTTTTTTCCTGCAAGGAACCCAAGGCGGCTTACATAATCCTCCTCCTCCTCTCCATTTTATCCTCACAACAACCCTGTGAGGTAGGTTAGGCTTTTGCCTTTAGCCACATGAGCGGCTTCTGACTATGTGGTCCATCTTGATGCCATGTTGACATACTATGCAAGCAATATCCAGATCTTCGGCAGGTCTGTCACTCATTTTCTATGTAAATACAGTGGTTTGGATCCAGACTAAACTAGCTGCAGTTCGGTCCCATTGAAAGCAAGTTAAGTAGTCAAACTTTCAGTGAAAACTAAGTGCAGCTAACTTAACGCAGATCCCAGTGTTAGGACAGGCCACATATGCGAGAGGATTTATACCGGGGGTGGGCAACTTCAGGTGGTCTTGGGGTCAGTTCTGCCTCCCTACAAGCCACACACACACACACACACACATGGGTGCTGGAAAAAATGGCATCCATAGTGGCTATGGAATGCCAAAAGGGTCAAAATTAGCTTGTTTGCAAGCTTGGAAACAAGCTAATTTTGACCCTTTGGGCACTTCATAGCCATTATGAATGCCTTTCCGCTCCCCCAAAAAAAGAATTTGGAGGAAAGCAGGGCCATGTGTTACCCACCCCTGCTTTATACATACCCAAACCAGTGTGGGAGCAATCTAACAGCTGCACCAGCCATGCTGCTAAGATATGTAGAAAGAGTGCTTAAACTATGACTATGGGACCAGTCTCTGCCTCTTCAGTTATCAGGCTGGTTCTATTTCCTTTATCAGAATTATGCATTTCACAGTTATTTTATTTAATGAGCATCACATTAGGGTCTACAAATGAGAGCCAGAATCCAGAGACAGGACCTGTTGTGCACATGGGAAAGATCAGTACGCACAACCATTTATTTGCTTTCTGGTTTTACTGCAGCAGTTCCTTCTGCTTCTGCTTTGGTCTCTGCTCCATGTATGGGGTGCATATTAACTATGGTTGGGGACTTGGCTTAAGTGTGAGGAGGAAGAAGTGAAATTAACAAAAGAGTGTGCCTCCTTCCTTTCTGTTCTTAGTAGCAGTTTTTGCCTCTGAGTTGATACTAGAGGAAAAGTGGAAATATGTGCAGATGCATTCATAGAAGGAAGGAAGGGCATGCCTGAAGTTCAATCTAGACATGTTATGCAGTCGCTTGTATCTTTTTTACCACAAAGGTGGAAACAGCTTGGAGAGTAAGTAGAATTCTGAGAAAAACAGCCCCACCCTCACCTACTATCCCTCTGCTCAAAATCCCAAAGCTGCTTTTGATTAAGGGGTGGGGGGAAGTTAGGGAAAAGATACACATGACTGCTGAGTGTGAGTGAAAAAGAGTGATTGAAGAAGGTGTGGGTGGGTGTTTTTGGACATGCCCACTGACTGATTCCAAAATAGTATCATGGCACCAGACAAAGATGGTTTCTCCACTCATGTCTTCTGAAGAATGGAAGTGTACCATTTAAATCTTGCTAACATTGAAATCAGCGGGACTTGTTTCTGAACAAACATTTGTAGGGATCAGCCGGCTAAATCACAGATTCGAATTGCTTACAAAAATTATCCATAAGGAAAAATCCATCCCCATATATTTCTTTGATGAGGCCTGTTCTTTTCTGTATTCTGTATTTTAAATAGTTTCTATATCTTGAACAAGCAATTAAATAATAGTGGATTTGTGTAAGTCACCCACCCAGATGACAAAGCACAAAAAAACAATTCTGGTCCACAGTTGGTCAATGCTGTTCTGAAGCAGCAGTACCTCATTAACAATTTGGAACTGTAAAAATGGGGGAAGTGATTTCAGTGCAAGATTCCAGAGGAACCATTACCAAAGCCGGCAGGAGTCTGCACCTCGATTCATTGTAGTATTTCCTGGGCAGTTGAAAGCATTCCGGAACTCCTCGAAATTGCTCATAGCACCGATCACTCTGGAGAGAGAAAAAGATAAACATGTACGTTAATGTGATAAAGGTCACAGATTCTTCTTAATGTCTGGACCGCTAGAAATGTTGCGTTATTTCTTTGGTTTTGCCAGATATCCACTTTTGACATCCTGTTCTATCATAGTGCTGATGGAGCACAGAATAACTTATGCTGGCATTGCGACGGCAATGGCCTGTGCTTGACAAGCAGTGGAATGCCATCTTACTATGCTGCTTGCCAATTGCAATCCCATCCCACCAATAGCACCAAATATTACGCAGATAGTTTTACAGACATAGCTGGCTCTATGATGGCTGAAAAAAAATGCCATTTGGCTGTTGTATAGTTGAGTTGTCTCAGTGTTGCATCCAGACAACATACTAGGTTGCCAGGCACATACCTGTGTACCATTGCAGGTTATCGTGTCCCATTCTAAACTTTTTAAAAAAATTAGAATAGACTATGAGAACCAGTACTTGATTCATTTCTCAGCAGTGCTAGAGGCAAATACGTATTAGAATAGCGTTCCAATAGTAGCCTTGTCACACTTATTCCCCTATCAAGTTCTCAAGCATCTCTTGAGTGTTCCACAATCTATGTTCCCCATCCATTCTAAATAATATTTTTGCAGGATTATTGAATCCCTGCTTTCCCTATCATTATTTTGCCTTCCCTATTTTCTATATAAAGTCTCTTTAAAAACACAGAACTATTTGTCTGTCTGTGTAACCCTTCACTACCCTTCCACAGCACCTGTACCCTCCCCTTCACACAATCTTCTATTCCCCTTTTCCATTCTTTTTATTTCTGTATTCAGGGCTGCCTGAAAAGATTTCATTACCTGTGCCAGAAAATCCAAATAATGCCCACCCATCCTGGTCCTTGAGTTTGGAACAGTTTTATCCCCCAAAGTGAAGGGTCTTATGTTGCTGTTGTAACAAGGGTCACTCTATTAAAGTCCCCGGCATAACAAAAATGTTTAACTCCAAGCCACTCTGTAAACATGGATGGTGCAAAGCACAGAGACTGCTACACTTTCCAAAAGACATCACATCATCATGACGTGATACCAGTAAGTCAAAGTACATGTAATCACATACCCTTCCCATGCTTACTAATGCCTCAATTTCCCCCTTCCTCTATTGCTTCCCTGTGTCTATTTTAAATTGTAAGCCCCCTTGGGTAGAGACTTGTCATACCTGTCCTTTCTAAAGCACCATGTACATAGCTGGTGCTATATAAATAAGTAAGTAATACTATCTATGGTTCTTATTATCTGTCATTAAAAAAACAAACCTAACCTACCTCACAGGGTTGTTGTGAGGAAAAATGGAGAGGAGGATTATGTAAGCCGCCTTGGGTTCCTTGCAAGAAAAAAGGCGGGGTATAAATGTAATAAATAAATAAATAAATAAACCTAGAGCTCCTCAAATATGCAAAAGGAAAAAAATCAGAAATGTTGGCACTCTAGATCCCAATACCAGACAAAATAAATCAGTCTGCTTTTACACACAGAATGAAAATGGGTTAAAGACTGGTAGTGCAGACCTCTCAAATCTGTTCTGACATTTATGGATAAAGTGGGTATGCCATTCTGCAATGATGAATGTGAGTATGGAATAAGCATTGCTGCAGCAGCAGCACATTGGAGAAGGAGGGAGGAAGGGCCAGCCAGGAATGGTGCGTTTGAATTTACAATTTGGGCATGGGTCAAAATAGGGGTGCCATTTTGAAAGAAGCATTCCACTTTCAGCCTCTGCATGCTGCCACCGCTGCTGTATGCTCTGACACACAGATGCATTTTCAGTGTGTAACAAAAACGCAAAAATCTTGCACCCTTGAACAGTGGTCCAGTCTGCTGCCTGAGGCAGCTCGCTTCAGATTGCTTCACAGCAGGGCCACTTCCGTATTTAACTTCAAACACTGTTACCCAGCCTGTATTCCTAGGGGAGGTTTATGAATATTCAATTATTTGTCTTTGGTCAAAAGACAAAAACACATTAACATGGAGGGAGCCACCGAAACTGCCATATCATATCTAACACCTTGGTTATGTAATCCAGAGAAGAGTGATTAGGGTGTCTTCCCAGTAGCATTCATCATATATACGGTATATATATATATATATATATATAATCTGCTTCCTATGGTAAACAACACTAATCTTGTCAATCACCTTTTGCACCACTCATTATGCATACACTTAATTATGCTTGTTACCCCTTGTCTGAACTGCCTTCAGATAGGTAATTTCATTTTGGAGATGAGGTGACCAGGACTGCACAGAACATTCTTGATGAGGGCACACCATTAATTTGTATAATAGCATTATAATTCTCTGTGTATTATTTTTCATTCCAGCTTTTTATGCATCCCGATATCCCACATGTTCTTGGCCTATAGCAGCATATTAAACAGATCTAAACAGTAGGGCCTGTAATTTTATCCTCATCTTTTTCCTGAGGTGACATTATTAGAATATTACCTGCATAATCATGATTTCTATATGCTTTACATTCATTAAATGTATTTTGTTTTGTTCTATAGAGTTCCCCGTTTGCCTTGCTTGGTCTGGTACCTCTCAAGCTTTTCACCACCTTGCTTGAGTTCCCTGTTAAAAAATAATTGAATTGTGCTGCTTCACTGCCAAACTCTTTCTTGGGAAGAATAATATATTACCTGAAATTGTATTTTTCTAATCCCAAAAGGTACTATATCCCATTTTAACCTTTTCCATCCTGTATCTTTCTCTTTCGTCCTCATTCAGGGAATTCAGCCCTTAAGTGTAAATAAGAAAGGAAAAGGGGAATTCTATTCTTTCTGTTGAAAGAAACTGTGCAGTCACATGATGTCATAAAAATTTCTACGGGTGTGCAGGGTCAGTCCTACCATTAGGCAGCTGCTGACTGCTGGCGGTGGTTCCTCTCCCACCTGGTCATTCCTACGGAGCCCTCCCTGTCCATTCTCCTGCTCCTGAGGCAGCACCCCAGTAGCAGCAATCTTTGCTTGTCACTGGGCTGGGCTGGGCTAACTAGCTCTCTCCTTCTCCCAACACATCAGAGATGACTCAGATGGAAAAGTCCCCTGACCGAGCAAGTAAGCAGAGGGGTGGCAAGGGTCAAGACTGAAGAGGGCAGCACATGCAGGGACACTGGGGGCGGGCTATGCGCATTCAGGATGAACACCTGGATAGGGCCTGTGTATGCATCAATCAATCAATCAATCAATCAATCAAATCAATTCTCAAAGTACCAGAATAGCACTCCAACCACAGAACCCATATTTCCCATACAGGTTAACTGTAATTAATGATTAAAAGCAAATGACAGGGTACAAGTCCAGAAATTCATGAAACGCTCTCTTATGAATAATATTGTAGAAGATACAGATTTATGAATCTTTTGACAGCAGCAAAAGTATCCATTTTCTGGTGGTGGTGGTGGTGGTGGTGGTGTTCTTCTTGGAAAAACATACCCCCTCCAAACGTTCTCTGTAACAGCCTGAAGAGGTACCTGTGCACCCATGCATACACACCATGGTGAAAGGAGGAAAACAGGGATCTGTTATGTCCTACAGAGATCCCTCATTGCACAGACAGAGTACTCTCTGTGGGCTGGATTGAGCCAAGTGTAGGCTTGTGTATTTGTTGATTTGATAATTTAAAAAAATTACAGTGGAACACCATATAAAGAGCGCATGCTCCAGTTTAACTATTGTTGGGTGTAAAATACTACATTTGGAAAAGGTATACTCAGAATACCAGGAATATATGCTAATAAATTCAAACCCAAGCAGCTAAATGTTGCAATAACAAAGAGGGGGAATACTGCTTTCGATTCTAACTTTCCATCTGTGCATGGAACAGAGTTCATACCCACAAAACAGAGTGTTCCTATTGACTCTTCATTCTGCAACCCTTTGTGCTCCCTGAAAGTTTTCTCTTGGGGTTGTGATGTAGAAAATGGTGTGGAAGGAGGAGAAATATGTGAAACTGCTGAAGAAGGAGGGGAGATTGAAAAGAAATCAGCCTTTCCCTGGCTTAGTTGAACAGAGAAGCAACTTTGGATCCAAGCCTCAATGTTTGCATGTACTACTAAGTTTCCAGATGTATTGTACTACTATGACTGGGAGAGAAAAAAACATCTTAGAATACCTGAACTGAGGAGGACTGTGAACTCCAGTGTAGATTTGCTCTCTTGCAGCTTCTGGTCTAAAGGAATTACATCTCACCTAAGATAGATAGATAGATAAATGAGTCAATGAATTAACTTATCCCTGCAATACTAAATGCAATTCATTTTAAACCAGTCTATTTATGACTAGAGTGCCAGGGCCAGGCAGTGGAGGCTGGTGGCTCCAATGAAGCTATCCATGGTGCTGAACCCTATCCCCAAAATAGGTTCAGCGCTACGGAGCTCCTTTAAAGTTCAGGCTGAAACCCGGAGTGAATACACCATCCCACTGATATTGGAGCCACCAGTCTCAACTGGAGTCAACTAAAACAGATTAGAATTCAACAGCAGCAACCTTATAACACAAACCATACATGCCCAAGTAGTAATATGAAAAGGAAGTTGGCCTGTGAGTTTCCTTCCTATTCAGCAGGTAGGTGGCCAGACAAGAATGGGTTAACCATTCTTCCAGTTAGAAAGCAGTACCAAAACCAATGTAACACTCCTTTCTGTGAAGAGTGTCCCTCCAAGGGAAATGACCATTTTAGTTTTCCTCCTTTTCCATTTTCCTTGCTCCTTTCTTTTTTCCTTCTCAATGTCTTTGCTTATACAGGAGTATGAGAAAAAGGGAACTGACAAGAGGAAGGAAAAGAGATGGAAAAAAAACCCTCCCCTCTCCAAAGAAAAAAATACAGTTGATAAAAAGCTCTGAGTTAACAAAGTTCTTCTTGTAATCAAGCAAAATTGTCTATTCACCACTAAGTGAGCAACTAAATATGCACATCCATTCTGAAAGCCGTTTTTGTACTACACACATGAGCATAACTCAGAAAGAAGAGCTGATTGTGGGTGAAGTCAATGCCTGGTAATAGGGCCTCTTCCTCTCCTTGTCTCTGTTCTTTGATCCACTTCCTATAGGCCTGATGAGAGACACAATGGGCGCATTTAAGTAGGAATGAATTTCATCAGTCCTTGTTACCACAACATTGTCTTTTAATTTGGGGGGATTTTTTTTATGGGGGCAGTGAGCTTAGAAGCAAAAGAGATACCTACCCTGAAAGCCTCTCGCAAACCTCCATTATCTGCAATGTTTTCTGCCAACGTCCTCTTTCCTTTTACCTGGTGGAATGAAAAAACATAATGAATTAAGCCAATTAGAGAAAATCCCATGCCAGATGTTATGATGAGATCGTAAAATACAACACAAGATCTACACACAATTTACTTCTTAACTTACATTCAAGCCTGCTTTCTTCCAGTAATAGCTGTTATACTGGTTGACCATACATTTTGTTTTCTCTTGAAATTTTTCTTCAGAGTTCAAAGTCCACCAGGGATCCAAATTTCCATTCTTGTCATATTTACGGCCTGTATTTTCATTTTCAATAATAATTTTAAAAAATCAATGTTGTATGCAATTCATTTGAACATGAGGATTGAGAAAACAAAAACAGACACATTTCTTGAAACAGCGTGTGCACGCGCGTGCACACACACATACACACACACAGTTGCTTATTTTAATTCACCTCATTGGATGGGTAAAGCATACACGTGTCTTACTCGTGTATATTTTGGAGGGGCGGGGAAGAGTAGAACATCGTATGAATTATATTAACTTAAAAGACAGCACAACCTCCAACAAATATAGAAGGAGGAGCAACAATAATAAATAAATAAGTGCTGGCTCCAGATTCTTGAGGGCCCTCTTGACTTGAGCAAGGCACCCACAATGGGCCGCTCCCTCAGTGAGTCTACCTTCTTACCACCATTGTCACCAACCACTCTTGCTCATCTTTCTCATCACTGTTTCCACTTGCTTGCTTGACAGGCAGAGATCCAGTGAGCAGCTACTGCTCCACCTTCTTGCCACCATGGACGAACAAGCAGGCTGCAATGGTGAAGAGGAGGAACAACTCCAGGGGGCTCTTGTCTATAAGCCCCTGCTGGGGTGCCCTCAGCAGCTGCCCAACAATACCCACCTTGACGCTGGCCCTGAGGAGCATTATAGGCTATCCCCCCTGACTTGCTTTGGAAAGTGTTCCCCCCCCACTTTCTTTCAAATCAGTAGATTGTGCATGTATTGATGGCTTCAGTGGTGTATGAGCAATTAGTGTCTCTGAGGCTTCAGTTCTTAAATCACAAGGCCTTGTTACTACTGGGGAGAAACCTTTCTAGCTTTCTTTCTAGCTTTCTCAGAGAATACTTGGAAAATCCTCAGGTCTTTGCAAGGCTTTTCCAAGAAAACTTAGAAGAAAAGGAACCGAGGGAGATCAACTCAGCCATCCTGCCCCCACCCCTTCCAAGTAAAGTTACCCTTGCAAAGGGTTTGGAAACTGGCAGCGGTGGCTGGTGGCAGCTTGGAGAGCTCTCTCCATGGCAGTTCCATCTCCCCTTCACTTACAACTCACAATCCCCAGAATTTTTTAGCACTGTTTTCCTACTGCTATTATGTAAATGACATGAAAGTAAATGCAAATTATGGAGCTGTTAATCAATAATAATAATAATAATAATAATAATAATAATAGATCACAGCTGGCTACAAACTTCACCATAAAACACCTCTCATAAGATGTGTGTGTTCTGGCTGGGTTTCATAGTTAAGAGAAATCTCTGCCTTCAAACCAATATAAATAAATAGAACAACAATTATGTCATCATTTCAAACTCTTTTAGGGCAGTCTGGGGTAAGGGGGCTAAAGCATGATGTACAGTACAATGCTAGGCATGTCTACTCAGACGTAAGACCCATTGAGTTCAATGGCCCTTACTCCCAGGTAAGTGTTATAGGATTGCAGTTGTAGTCATCATTTCTAATCAAAGAATAAACCATCCAGACAATTACTCACCATTATTATCAAATCCATGGGTAAACTCATGCCCAACAATTACTCCAATGGCACCATAGCTCAAATACCTATAAAACAAAGGAACAATTTCCTTCACACTCTAATGAGCTTCCACAAAAAAAAAAAAAAAAAAAAAAAAAAGGAAAGGAAGAGACAGTGGAATAGAATGTGGTTCGATTTGTCATCTAAAATTCAAATCCAAAAATGTTCCAGTCAAAACAGAAAAAAGTGAATAGGAAAAAATGCTATTTATAGAAGCCATGGAAAAAACCCAATATTATCTGTGAAAGCTTTATTGTTAATTACAAGGCCTAAGAAATTACAGTCATGCCTTGGATTGAGAACATAATTCGTTCCGGAAACGTGCTTGTAATCCAAAACACTTGTATATCAAAACGAAATTCCCCCCAAAAAAATTGTATAGAGATTTTTAATTTAAGCCGTACTACAGTACTTGTATTGCAAGACATCACTTGTATATCAAGTAAATTTTTTAAAATAAATATTTAAAAATTTGCTTGTCTTGCAAAACGCTCTCAAACCAAGTTACTTGCAATCCAAGGTATTACTGTAACAGTAACCGATTGTATCACTTATCTTGTAACTAGAAAATGGAAGTAAGTCTTCTATTAGTATTGGCTATTGGGTGGTATATAAACAAATAAACATTCATAGAAGAGAACGTATCAAAGACTGAAAGGTAGGTGTAGTGCCACCTCAAACACTTTTCTCTGTGTATGTGAAACCCACAAATACCTCATACAAATGCTTGAAGTACTGAACATGGTGTGTGTGTGTTTGTTGAATTAACAGTTTCCTTGGATGTTTTTATATTAATAGACAAATCACATTTGAGTGTTGTTACACTTATATCAATAGATTCCATAGCTTTTCACAATTAACCTTTTGTCATCGATTACCCATTCCGCAGTACCAAAGAAACTGCATTTGTCACTGGACAGCAAAGGAATAGTTTCCCTTAGCAGCTGTACCTTTTAATCACAGAAAAGAAAAAGAAAGAGGATGAGAGCTAATTGGCAATGGTGCAGAAAAAATATGGATTGTAAACTGCGTTAAGCCCAGCATGAGGCGGGTTATCAATAAAATGCATACATTAGTTATAGTCAGTCCTACCAGGCTGGGTTCTGCAATCAACCAATAAGAAAGTGTTATGTCTAATGAGCATTTTTTTGTTTTAGTTTAATTGTTATACTTCTTTATTTCTAAGGCATCAACAAGAATGAGTTTGTACATATAATACTAAAAAAGATAAAGGCCTTGCCCTATTTAAATACTGACAACAGAAGAAGAATGGAGGGGAAAGGGAGATGTGCAAGATCAGTCTAAATGCATCAGTGAAATGAACCAAGCGGATGCCATGAGATAAAGACTGGTTTCAGGCAACACAATAACCCATGCTCAAGGTTTGAGTATGGATTGAGTGTAGGTTGTCATTGAACCGTGGGTTGTCGTTGAAACGCGGGTTATCGCATTGTCTGAACCCAGCCGAGATAACAAACTATGGTGAACAACCCATAGTCCACAACCCAACAACAAACCATGGGTTCTCTTCATGGGTTGTTCATGATTAACAAGCCATGGCTTGTTATCTCAGCTGGGTTCAGACAACACAATAACCCACGGTTCATCAACAACCCACACTCAACCCATACTCAACCCTTGAGTGTGGATTATCCTGTTGTCTGAACCCAGTCAAAGACTTGCAATGCCAGGTAGCAGCAAGGCAAACTGGGTGCAGTCAAAGAATACAAGATGTAATTTTGGGTTTATGAAAGGCCAAGGGACCAGAGGAATGAAGAAAGTGCAAAGAGGTACAGACAGAGAGAAGATATGTGGGAAGAACAGAAGGAACACATCCAGGGCCTAAACGCACGCAACATTAAATGCACTGCTTACAGTGATGTCACATTGTCTTAAAAATATTAAATCCAAGCGCAGGGAAGCCCAATCTGGATTGGGACCACAACATGAGGGGAAAGGAGGTTTAACCCTTCCCTCCCCCACTATAATCTTGAAAACAAATGGCACCCCATGCTGCAAATAAGGATAGAAAAAAATGCTCCCCTTGGCACCAATGGGGGCTTTTTCTATTTGCAACGCAGGGAGTAGCTTTTCCGCCCCTAGGATTGCAGCAGGGGAGGGAAGAGTTAAACCTCCACTCCCCTCATGTGGTCCTGATCCAGATAGCACAACTCCACACTTAGTTTTAATTTTTAAAAATAACATGACATCATTGCAAGCAACACATTTAACGACACACGTAGGGCCCTCAGAAGGCAGTTGAAGAAGTTTAAATATATTACAAGAAGAAAAGGAAAACTAATATAGAATGTTTCTGGTCTTAATTCCTAATGCCCATACATAGAGGAGAAGAATAGATATGCAATGTTCATTCCAGACAAGTTTTTATACAACCTTTTAAATTCAGCTGTTCTTCTGGAACTTGAAGCATTTCATAGTTAGCTGAGGCAACATTGTGGTTCATCAGTTAATGATATACCAGCATTGTGTTACAAGAAGAGACTGAGGTTTTCAAAGTACCTTTCATGCAGTTTAATGACCCGTAGCATGCTAATTGCTTTCAGAGTCATGCCTAAAACGTATGATTTAATTTCTACCCTGTCCTTTTATTTTGTTATGTCCTTCCACAAAAGGTAGTTTATATGTCATAAAATGCTTCCTACTGATATATTTTTTTCTATCAGTGCAGAATTCCATTATAGGCCTGAGGTTAAAATTATACATTTCAACAATGGAAGCATCCCATTCTGTGACAAGTTTATTATTTTATATTGTATTGTAGACAGGTGTGGCATCAGATACAGAATACAATCTGAAGAGTAAAGCTGTTCAACTTTTTGATAATATCAAGCAGCATGCTCAGAATACAAAACAAAGCCAGACCTCTGTCCTGTTCTCTATGGCTGAGCAATACTGGAACAACTGCACAATACCCACTGTGTGATTTGGTTGTGTAAATGCTCTGAACATTGTGCTTCTGGCAGTGAAGCTTCTCACAATGGGTGAGTAGGTGTGATGTCATGAAATATTCACCAGCATGTCAAGTTTTCAAGAAACAAAGGTATCAGAATGTTTACAGTCTCCCTTCCAGGAAGAAAGGGTCAGCTGTCAGTTTGGCTGGGATTGACACCACACAACAGGCTCTAAGAACAGAAATAGCTTCGTGGGGCAGACTGAGGATGGAAAGAGATCCCAGGAGATAGGGCAGCTAAGAGGCAGAGAGCCCAGAGGCAAGATAAGTGGAAAAAAACTGGAGAGCAGGCAGCAGACTGAGAAACAGAAACTCAAAGCTAAGGTAGGTGAAGAACGAGGCTTGAAGAAAAGAAGATGGAGAATTGATGTAAGAACTGACTAATAAGAAAGCAGGAGGTGGGAGCTGAATTTCACATTGTGCTAGTTCAGATCACCATATCTCAGCTTAATAAGCCAAGAGATGAATGAACCATATGGGCACACTCACAGCCCCTTTGCTCTTCTTTTCACGATTGGACCAAACAAACCATGAACTTTTCAAATAGCTATAGTTTCCCCTTCTGTCCAAGCCTGGAAACTATGGGTAATGGTTTTTGAACAAGTCAATATTTGGAACAAGTCAACTTCCAACCATGGCTTCATATCCTGGCTTGCTGTGAAGCTGTTAACCATTGGGAAGCAGGGCACTGCATGTACAGTACAATATTTCAGAAGGAAAGAAGTCCTCCACAGAAGGTCATGCACATACTTCACGCCATACCTTTTATTTCACAACTAAATGTTGCTTCCTCCCACCCACCCTGTCATGTGCCATATCATGAATTCTCAGCCTCTGCCCAGTGAGAATTTTGGAGAAAAAAAGATTGATCCTCTTGCATAATTGGAGGCAGAAGCCCACAGATAAGGTTTCTCCCCAGTAGTAACAAGGCCTTGTGATTTAAGAACTGAAGCCTCAGAGACACTAATTGCTCATACACCACTGAAGCCATCAATACATGCACAATCTACTGATTTGAGTGGAGTTTGAGGAAACATGATTTCCTGTATGAAAAACTTTGGGTTTTGTTAATATATATATATTTTTAAAACCTCTCTAATTAACATGTAAATAGGAATTGTTTCTGTTAAGTCCCACTGAAGTGATAGTGTGCGTGTGCGTGTGTGTGTGTGCTCATTGATTTTTATTATTATTGTTGTTGTTGTGTGTGTACACGCGCTTGCTGGCAGCTTCTAGGAGGGTCCACTCCTTGGTCCTTTTGCTAATGTAAGAATAATATTCCCCTGAGGCTTCCATTCAGCTATAATTGCTATAGGTATGGAAACTTTGTGAATACTTAATTCAGGTCAGTCTTAGGCCTGCTTTCATTTAACACCATGCTAAGCTGAAAACAGCAAAACACCAAGACAGTTATTATTTTCTAGATAAATCAATAGTCATTTTAAATGCAGACATTGTGTCCTCTGGATTAAAAGTGACTATCTCTTAGGTAGCAGCTTTTCATACCATTCTTTATTTTCAACGCGAAAAATAAACAAAAAAATAGCCATACAGTATAAACAAAAACAGTTGCCTGTTTTCTCAAGTATTATTTTCTATGTACAATAATATTGACCTGCTATATCAAATTATTTGTCCTCCTTTTCATACCCATACAGCATTTCAATTATAACTTTTTTTTTTTTTACCTAGGATATTCTGTTCCCCAAAAGAAAGGCTTCTGGAGTTCTCCTGCAGGGAATCCTGTGGGGTTTTAAAAAAAAAAAGTAAATTCAGTCCAACTGGGGAAAAAAAATAGTAAATTCAGTCCAGGGCTTTTCTAAGACACTTCTATAAAGCAGGACCTCTGTTACTTTCCACATTCAAGGTCAATAGAGTTAATCAAATGGTTAACATAATGTATATGAATCAGGAATGCAATATGCCCTTGCAAATGAACCAGACATCAAGGCCAAGCAGGGGAAATGTAAAACACATTGAAGAAAAGCATTCGCTAAAATGTTTTGGGGTTGTTTTGTGTGTGTTTTTGTGGGTAAAATGGATAGCATTTAAAAAAAATAGAGTCAATGCTCAAGTGAGTGGCTTAGTGAGTCATACACAGAGGGCAGCAGCATAATTATATCTATGAACTGGCTTGTAGAATGATTTGGGTAGGTCACGCTATTACCCAAATCTGGCTTCATTGGTAGTTATAGCTGACCTAAAAGCAAATTGTATAACGGCTCATATCATCAAAAAGCTAATTTTAATGCATGTGTAGGGTATTATTTAGTCAGCCCACATTTTCGAAATGGTTCCCACCAACTTATTGAAAGAATGTTATATTAAGTAGCAGAATAGGAAAGACTAATTTATTATACAGATGAGTTGTTGGCCACTGTCTGATATAGATGGCTGAAATGAAAGCCTAGTAATTAGCAGAGGGGTAGCCAGGATCGTCTGCTGTAGGAGCAGCAGCAACAAAAAGCACCGTAAAGACTAACTTATATATTGTGGCATAAGCTTTCTTCAAGGTTTACTATACTACTGCAAAAATGGGCTTGGCATGGCAAATATGGGTTGTGTGGACTGTGCATGTGATGAGGCAATCATTTTACCATAGGACAAACTCTGCACAAACCCAGTTAAGAAGCCTACAGGAGCACACACTACTTAGCCGTTGCTTTCAGCAAATGCTACCAGAGGAAGCCTGAGCTTTAAGAGTACCCCCTTTCAGAGATGAAACAAACGTGCCCGCTCTACAACGTGTGAGCTACAACTTATGACTAACTGTTGTCAGTGATGAGGGCTGGCCGCTGCATGTCTACATCTTTCCTCATATTTGCTTGTCAAAGAGCCCAGCTGGAATGCTGAAACGAACCCCTCACTGGCAAGCAATTCATTTATTAAGCCTGTAGAAGTATTTCTAAAAAGTATGTACATCTTCCTGTTGGAAGAGCAGGCTTTCAGCACTTTTCTTACAGCGTTATTTCAAGGGATACACTAAATGTAACTCATGTCAAGTGAAGCAACAAGCAGTCAGCTCCTTTGTGGCCTGCCCATCTGCTGTCTGCCGGCTGTTGTTCCCCCCCTTGCAATTACCACCTGTTTTGGCACTGATGTATGAGACGGGAAAATGGTAAAAACTGATTTTCTGGGGACTGCAGTCCCTCTAATGCTTTATTGTTGTTTGGAACTTGTCAAATAAGCTTATTTCTATGCTGTAAAAACAAATTAATTACAGCAGCATGGAGAGCAAGGCTTCTTTGATCCACATCTTTCTTAATTGTCCTAGCACATCTGAAAGTGTGAGCTTTCATTTCTGCCATGTGTACAGTGAAACATGTCCACTTAATGGCACTGAGCCGTTCTAACTAAATACTCTTTACTCCATATGCAGAGGAAGAAACAAATATATTAAGGTCTAGGCACTACTGTTTTTATTTTCAGGAGCCTTTCTTCACAGGTCCAACTCTTTAAAGTATTTTAGAGAGTGCATCACATCATCAGTTAGTGATAAACCAAGGCTTAATATGACAAATTTTAGGGCTGGGCTGTCATAGTACAATGTTTTTGATAAGGGATACACAACACCCAGGGCAGAATAAGATGTAGTTCAGAAGTCCCCTTCAGTCTGTTGAGGAAAGTGCCCAGAGAAATGTACATCTACTTTTGCATATGCAGGAGCTGCGCTACAGCTGGAAACTCATATCCACATTATTATTATTATTATTATTATTATTATTATTATTATTATTATTAATCATTCATAAAGTGCCTAAAGAAATATATTTGTTTCTTCCACTGTATATAAAGTAAAGAGTATTATTATTACAATTATATCCCACTTTCCCCCCCTCTCACAGGAAACCCAAGGCAACTTGCATGGTCCTCCTCCTCTCTGTTTTATCTTCACAACAAGCATGTCAGGTAGGTTAGACTTGGAGTCAGTGAGTGGCTCAAAGTCACCCAGTGAGCTTCATGGCTGAGTGGGGATTAGAACCCGGATCTCCCGAGTCCCAGTCCAATACTCTAACCACTACACCATACCTTAAACAAATTTATTACGGCATAAGCTTTCATGAACTAGAGTTCACTTTAGCAGGTATCTGGTTGTGGGGTAGGGGCAGCGGTGAAGGGAAATGTAAGCAGTGAGGTCAGAAGGAATGAAAATACAAAAGTTACAGATTGTGACAATTCCAATGAAGCTCAAATGTATGCAAAATTATTACACTGACCATTCACAGGTTAGTGCTGATAATAACTAGCACTGTGCCGAATTTTTCAGTCTAGTTATTTTTGACCATTCGTTGTGGGGATGGGCCAAAAGAACTTGTACCCAAAAATTGTGGGAAGGGCTGAGAATTTTGGAGATTTTTTTTCAGGGTGCTGGGCTTCAGTGCTTAACTTACTGTAAGGAGCTGGCAGAGGGATTCGTGTGTGCTCTTTATTTTACCATTTCCCCCTATTCTGTCCTTGCAGCCTTTCTGGCTGCTTGAGCTTCCCAGAAACCCCCTAGACGACTTACCGGTAGTTAGCCCAGACTTCCTCCCTTGGGGCTTTCCTGTGCTGCTGAGTGCCTGAAAGCTGAGGCAATTGGGGTTTTGTGTTGTTGTTAAGTCCTTTTAACAACTACAACAACCCCTCACTCAGCTTTCAGGCACTCAGAGGGCATCAGCACCTCAGCCACCTCCTTACAGTAGGATAAGCACTTAACGTAACTTAAGTCCTGGGAGGAAGTCCTGGCTAAGTCTTCTAGGGGGCTTCTCAGAAAGCTCAAGCAGCTTTCCAAAATTCTCAAAATCCCAAGAGGCAGAAAAACGACTGCCTCTTTCACAGGGAAATGAAGAGGTGTGGGTTCGGCGCAGCCCAAACACTCTGGCACTGATAAGCAAATTAATACCTGTAAGAGGATATAAAAACCTGTTATCATGATCCAGGTCACAGGTGGTAGAATTGAATTTCTTGCTAAGTTGTAATTCAGCAGTTTCATAGTTACCCCTCTAGAATAAGGTTTTCTAGGCAGTGTTCAGAGATTTAAAAATGAGAAGGTTCCTGCCCACAGGCTCACAGTCTAACAGACAATACACAAAAGGAAAATGGAATTGGAAAGGAAGAGGATATGTATCCACTTTTTATCCTGTCTTTGTATGCCAAAGGTAAACTTAAAGTGGTGTACACAACAAAATTAACAAAGATGAGCTAAAATACAATGTTTAGTATGACTGGGGGTGGGTGGGAAGCAGCAGGAATCAAACAGCAACAATAAAAGAGCAGGAACAGCAGACAAAAGCTTGAATGACATCGTCTGGGGATTTGAATTTAATTGATCCAAAGTGATGGTTTTCCAGCACTTTGGCTTTACAGATTGCAGCACTGGATTGCTTCTGGATCACGGCTACACATGGAACATTAGCAGATGTAACATATGCTAAGTTTACTTTTTTTTAAAAAAAGACTAAACAAGGGGAGTAGGGCTATTTAAAAAAAAAGCATCTCCACTGTGACCAAAGCTCTGCAGACTACTGAACTGTAAATGTCCAATGCTTATATTATTTAAATAATAGTGGATACCCACAACAGAAGGAAGGTGGCGATGGCAGTAGAACCCTAGCCTCCATTCTCTTTCAAAAAGGATGGGAGGTAAATGTCCTTCCCATCCAGTCTCTCCTCCTAACAGAAGAGGTGGCAGCCTGGCAGGAAATACTTAGCTCTGACCCCATGTCAGCACTCCCATCCTATGCCCCCAGGCCCTACTCCTTCTGTAAGGAAGAGCAGAGAGGTGGATTGATGTAACTTCCTTCCTGGTATTTTAAAAGTAGAATGGATTGCCCTCCTTTCATCTCTGCTATCTACTGAAGTTTCCAATCCCATCTTGTCTGCCAGATTAACAGAAAACCAGATTTATGGCAGCACTTTTACAGTGCTGGTTTAATGGTGGAGAAGGAACCACCCAGACTAAATTTAAGTGATACTTCCAAGCAGTAGGCAGGAATGTTGAAGAGTCCTTGGTTTCGAGTCACGAGTCGAATCACGAGTCGAGTCACGAGTCTTTGGACCCGAGTCTCGAGTCCTGAGTCCTTGGTCCAAAATGGTGACTCACGAGTCACGAGTTACTCCCAAAGCTGACTCCACGAGTCCCTATTAAAATCAATGGGGGTTTTTCCCAACAAAATAAGGCTATTTCAGATGTGTGGCTTAAATAAATTCTAGGCACAAGTGTGCCTTTTCATTTCAAAACTCTGCAACTGATTTTGGCAAGAACAGACCAGGCAGACAAACCCAAAATAACCAGGCAGGCAGAGGAGGCAGGAAACCCCAAACAGGCAGGCAGGCAGGCAGGCAGAGGCCTTTGTCTTGGACAATTCAAACTGTGGAACGGGTTAAGAAGAGACCAGGCAAGCAGAGGAGGCAGGGAACCCCAAACAGGCAGGCAGAGGCAGCCAAACCCAAAATGTCTGAAAGGTTGCATTTTAGGGAAATGATTTTAAAGAATAAACTTGCTGTACTTCCTAAAACCTATCCATGTTGCATTTGAGGAACACGATTTTTGAATACGAGTCCTTGGTCTCGAGTCCTGAGTCGAGTCTCGAGTCCCATTAAAAATATTGGGACTCGAGTCTGACTCGAGTCAGAGGGGGGACTCAGTCCGACTCACGAGTCGAGTCCTGGAGTCCGAGTCCCCATCCCTGGCAGTAGGAACATCCAGAGCACAGGGGAAGAGACTAAACACCACCACGCTTGGAGCCTCTGTTGGAGCCTTGAGAACTGCACCAGGATGAGGGGGTGGAGCATGAGAGAGATCGGCTGCCGCAGGCTGTAAGAAATCTGGTTGCTATTTTCTGCACGTTATACTCCTGGGGTAATTGTTTGCAGTTTGCATAGTTTATTAATGCCTCAATGCATAGGAAAGGTTTGTTTGGTGTATTTGGCTCTGGCTTACACATTACTGATAAATAATAATTGATATTATGTCATAATAATTGATTTTGCCTATTTTGTAATTAATTTGAAATGTTATAATGTTAGTACTAGTGAAATGAACTGTTTGGGTTGTTTATTATTGTCATGATGTACTATTTTAAATGATGTATTGGGTATGCTTTCTTGTTCTTGTATTGCTGTTTTGTTGTTAGCCGCTTTGGACACTTTTTGTGGAAAAGTAGCATATAAATTAGATGATGATGTATCAAAGCCTGTGATCCTATGAAGAGGGGAACAGTGAGGGATGAGTCCTGGGCTCTCCTTCCTTCCACACATTAACTTAAAGGCTACTAAGATCTCCAAGAGTAGTCCTTTAGGTCGAAGACTCAGGCTGCTTCTCTGAGCCCCTTCCACACACTCCCAGAAAGCTTAAGGAGCCAGTTCGGAGATCTCCCATTATGTACTAAGTAAGCAAGAGCCAGGACAGTGGGGGACAAGCTAATAAGCTCAAACCATGCTGGCAAGTGTGATCAAACATGCATGCATAATCTACTGATTTCCCCCCCATTAAAAATCCTCTCTTTTTTCAGCAAAACTCCATAATGGTTTTCCATGGAGTTTTCAGCCATCTATGGATTGTTACCAGTAAATGTCTGAATGACATCTCTGCATGCTCCACGGAGTTCAGATTACTATATGTGAAAAGGTACTGTTTTTAAAAAAGAGTTTATAGAAAAATGTACCTTATGCTTTCATAAAGCTTTGTGTATGTGCATGTGAACACACACCCTTGCATGCTAGCCAACCAAAACCTAGCTTAGCTGGTTCATAAGTCCAATTCAGACATTCATTTCTATTAATAAGTCTTCAAATGACATTTAACTGTTGAGAGTTGCCAAATTAATTTTGACTTAAGTAGAATTAGTTGGATGTTCTAATGAAGGTCGCATTTAAGATTGATTAGCTCATTGATTACTTAAGCTAATCAAACTCATTAAACTTTAATTTTGCTTAACTATCTACCAGTGAAATAACATCCCATGTACCTTGTGAAAATAATCTATCAAATATAATTAGCAATACTCCACTTTGAAAAATAAATGTATTAATAAGTATTAACATTAACAAATAGTAAGTGAATATAAAAGTTACAAATTAAGGACAAATGACTATGAAACAAATTCAGTATTGCCCTTGGGAATTTAGTTCATGAAATTTAAAAAAATGGAGTGAAGAAAATTGAATTCTCCTAAAACATGGATGCCTTTAAACTCACTCAGATAATTACTATATTCAGGAAATTCATTTTTGTTCTAGTGAGTTTATACTGAAATATTCATATTTATTTGATTATCCTGCCCCCACTCCAGGGAGCTCAGGGTTTTCCCCACCCCTTAATCATTAGAATACCCCAAATTAGAACAGGTAGGTTACACTGAGAGGATGAAGTAGCCTTATAGAGAGCACTCAGTACCAAACACATGAAAGGGTTCTTTAGAACATGTGCATCATCCTGGGGGCGGGACGAGCCCACATATTGTAGAGAGCTTCTTCAGATGTTTGGCACCTGAATGAGTGGTCCAAGCAAGGTCACTCAGTGATAGAACTTGCCAGGATTATATCTAAGCTATGCAATGTTTTCCTAATAGGACACATAGTCTGACCATGCTATTGAGAAGAGTGGCTTTGTCTGGATGTGTGCCCTGGGCATAGCTTAGCTCCCTCTACATCTTTCAAAAATTAGGATAGAAGCCATATCGGTAACCTGCCTCTACATCCAGCTTGTACTGATCATTTGGTATTCGGGGCAAAATCATATTATGCAACAATATGGTGTTTACACCATATTATGCAACAATTTATGGTGTATACAGTGTGGCGTAGTGGTGAGAGTGTTGGACTGGGACTTGGGAGATCTGAGTTCTAGTCCCCGCTTGGCCATGAAACTCACTGGGTGACTTTGGGCCAGTCTCAGCCTGACTCTCAGCCTAACCTACCTCACAGGGTTGTTGTGAGGATAAAATGGAGGAGGAGGAGGAGGATTGTGTAAGCTGCCTTGGGTTCCTTGCAAGAAAAAAGGCGGGTATAAATATAATAAATAAATAAATAAATAAAAAATAAACAAAGACTGCAGTCTTTCAAAAAGTTATTTCAAACAACACCTTTGGGAAAGTGCCATGTGAGAGCTCCACCTGGAGCCTACTTTGTTGACTTTCTGGTGCCAGTTGACGACCTCTTCAGTGTCTAGGCCAGGGATGGGAAACTTGTAGCCCCAAACATCTGGAGGGCCACAACTTCCATCATCCCTCACTATTGGCTCTGCTGGCTGTGGCTGATGATGGAAGTTGTAGGACAAAACATTTGGAGGGCCATGAGTTGGCCAGTCCTGCTCTAGGCCTTTTAATTTTAATATACATTTTTAGCTGTTGCTTGTTGAATATTGTTTTACTTTTAATGATATGCATTTAAGGCTAAGAGGAGTACTAGAAAGAAGACATTCAAAGGCAAAATGATGAGTAACATAAAAGAAGAAGAAGAAGAATCGGATGTTAGGAAAATAGGAACAGCTTGAATCTTTTCATTAGCAAGCCTACTTGAACATGTAAATTCCAGAACAACTCTACCCATTAGCCACCAGGAAGCTGGAGGGCTATTTTTAAAGTGCTTTCTCATCAAGAAGCTCCTGATTAGCCAGTGTCTTCACTGATACCTAAAGGAGAAAAAACTCCTGCAGAAAAGTCCGGCACCTGTGTGAAAATCCCCTGCTTCTTCACTGGCAGGAATGAGGCAGCCTATGTCTCTTAGCATTTACTTGGGTTCCAAGTGCCCAGAACATTCCTTCTAGAACCTCCGCAACAAACACCATCAGCCTGCCCAATTTGATATGCAGATACTCAAGTTCTAAAACCTTTAATAATCATCTGTAAAACAAATTGAGCGGGCACTTATTCAAAATTAATTTTAATAGTTCATTATCCAATAAAGATATGAATTTGTATCTCTCTAAAGAAAAGTTTAGCTTTCATATCATGTACCAGGAGAACGAACATATCACTAATAACTAACTGAAAACTTTAATAGCTGTGCTCGACGCCCATTACATGTTCAGACTATACTAAAAATGTTTTATCATCTCACTGTTTTAGGACAGAAATGCATCTGCAATAAATTTATTTTCTGAAAATGTTAACTGAATGAATATATATGTGTTTACATATAATGAATGCTAAGGAAAATGCTTGTCGGAAACATTTGTTCATCTATATTAAAATCTCAGGTTATATTGGCCATATTCGCACATCACGCTAAGCCACCCTGCAAATAAGCTACACAGAACAACCCATGGTGCACCTGACAAATGATCGGGCTCACTATGGCTTGTTCTCCCCCTCAGTTCTCCAGCCAGTATCCCAGTGCCTTTCGTGGCACAATCCGTCTTGCTTCTTCCTCTCCGCTCTGATCATTGCCCCTTTTAATTTGCCTTTTTTGGGGGGGAGCCTCAAAAATGCGCACTTGGGATCTTTGTTGTTTTTTTCCAGCCCCAGAAAATTGTGCAAATGTGTTTGCAATTTTTAAAATTATTATTATTTTTGTTGGTCTTTCGCAAGTGTGCAGGAGTGCACTTACAGCTGTCCGATATGAGAAGCCTTGCCGGGTCAATTTCTTTATCTGTTTCAGTTGTCAAAGGGAGTGCTGAAGTGCAGTAGGAAACAGATTGACAAGGTGAGCCTGCATATAGTCAAATTTGCGCATGCTTGCCAGGGACCGATTCCCTAGCTGTCAATTGAAAAGCACCGGTGAAGAGGGAAAAGCAACAAAAGAAGGTGCACCCAAAGCCGGGGGGACAAGAGCTCCCCCTTGTTAATGTGATCCTCTCAGTTTTAATAGTTGAATTGCCAGTTCTCAGTATGCTCCAACTTTTCAACACTTCCCTGAGTCTCCAGCTACTCCAGAAAGGGGAGATATTAAGCCCCCCCCCACTTTTCGGGGTTCCTTTTCAGAGCACTTACTCCTGTGGTTACTGCGGTTCACTGACAGTTCTAAAAAAAACTGCAGAAATATAAAGAAATTTAATGGCTGGGAAGTAAACGGAGGAGAATTTTGCATACATTTAAAGCCTGGGTAGTAAATGGAGGGGGAATTTGTGCACCTGCAGTAATGGAGCAGTTAATGCAGGTGCATAAATTTCCCCGCCATTTACTTCCCAGCCACGAAATTTGTGTATTCTTCCCGGTCCCAAGAAAATGCACAGATATTCCTGACAGTTTTAAAAAAACAAAACCTTAGAGGCGGCAGAACAGGACAGAGCAAATGGGTCACCAGCACCAGCAGTACTTACACACACACACACACACACACACACACACACACACACACACCCATGGGGCCCTATTCCCTCCATCCCATTCAGCCACTTTCTCAGGATTTTTTTTTTTAGAACTGTCAGGGAACCGCACTAACCACAGCAGTAAGTGCTCAAAAAAGGATCCCCGAAACAGCAGCAGGGGGGTTAATATCTCCCCTTTCTGGAGTAGCTGGAGACTTGGGGAAGTGTTGAAAAGGCGGAGGACACTGAGAACTGTCAACTCAAGACTTAAAACATGAGGATCACATTGACAAGGGGGAGAACTTGTCCTGTCCCCCCACCTTCCCTTTGGCTGCACATTCTTTTGCCACTTTCCCCCCTTCCCTGGGGCTTTTCAACTGACAGCTAGGGAATCAGTCCCTGGCAACTGTGAACAAATTTTACTATATGCAGTCTCACCTTGTCAATCTGTTTCGTACTGCACTTCGTCTTCACCGCTCCCTTTGACAGCTTAAACAGACATGAGAAGTCTTGCCTGGTCAATGTCCTTATCGGACAGCTGTAAGTGCGCTCCTGCGCACTGAAAAGACTGACATTTTTTAAAAAATTAATGAACATAAATGTGCCAGTTTTGGGGTCCAAAAGAAAAGGGTGGCAAACCAGTGACAGTTGCTCCAAAGTGCTGCTTGGGCATTGATGGAGGGCCTGTCACTGGTGGCAGCATGGGCAAGATTGCCAAGAGTGGCAGGAGCTTTTGCTGCTCTTGCCAAGTGGCTCGCTAGCCAATCTCACAACCCATGATAAAATTGTTCTCTTGACATGACAAACCATTGTGGGTTGACCTACCCCTAGAACAAGCCATGTGTTGTCAGGGTGGCACATTTACGATATAACAGCTGAAGTGGGGCTTCCAGATCTCACCCAAGAGGAAATCTATGAGTACCAGGACTAATCTGAGCATGCGGATTTCACTGTGGCTCAGGTTTACGAATCTGCTTCATGCATGCAGTGCCAGCTCCAGGTTTTTGAGGGCCCTTGGGCAAGACACCTTCAATGGGCCCCTTCCCTCAGCGAGTCTACTTTTTCACTGCCATTCTCACACAAGCTGCTATTGCTCCTCATTCTCTTTCTCATAATTGCTTGCATCTACTGCTCCTCCTTCGTTCACAGCACCACTGTTGTCTGAACCAGAGCAAGAGGCAGGTGAACAAGTAGGCTGCAATGGTGAAGAGGAGGAACAAGTTCAGGAGGCTTTTTTGTCAGTGGGTCCCTGCTGGGGTGTGGCCCTCAGCAAGTGCCCTACCATGTCTATCCTTGATGCCGGCCCTGCATTCATATGTCTGTTTTTCCCCCATTTCTTTGCTACGTGGGCAAAGGGAAGGAAGTAACACAGAGAGTTGGACAGGCACAAAGGAAACATGTAAGCCATAGAGACTACTGATAGTTACCTCCCACTAGGAAGGAAAGCCTCACTGTATTGCCCATACAAACAACATGATCACGTTTGGAATCAGATAGTTCTATTTTATCCTCATGCGATGGCTCTCATTTTATTTATTATTTCTCACATTTATATTTTATCTTTCTTCCAAGAAGCTCACGGTAGAAAACATGGGATTCTCCATTTATTCTTACACAAAACAATGCTTATTTGGTGTCCAGCTGTCACACTGTAGGCTATGTGACTGACTCAGGGATTAATTTTGAACCTAAGGTCTTCTCAATACAAGACCAACACTTTATACATTGCACCACAGTGACTCTCATTTCACCACAGTGGCTTAAGACAGGGATGGACAGAAGGTAGATTGGGATCTACTGGTAGATCTCAGGGTGATTGCCATAGATTGCAAAGGTTTCCAACTACCAACTGTTTAACAATCACAACAAAAAGGCTCCTCCACCCACCACCTTCCTAAATTAGGCTGCTGATGAAATGATGAAGGTGTGGGTTGGGAAACCAGGAATGGGTTCTTGTGTGAAATGACTGTGAGCTCAGTTCTGGCATGCAAACCAAATTCCTGGGCTGAACATGTGAACATATGCTCAGCCTCAGAAGCACCTCAGTCCTTCTTTCTAAGTATATGTTCATTCTAGGGTGGCCATGTGCCCTCTTTACAAAGAACAGCTCTCTATTTGAAGGGCTTTCCAGTCCAATTCCGTGTTGTGATATGAATCAGATTGACCAGCTGCAGCACAGTGTTTACACTTGGAGAGGAACAGAATGGCGGTAAACAAGTATGTTGTGTCTTTCTACTTTCCCGTGTTCTTTCTCTTGGGAAAGCTAGATCCTGGGATCATTATGAGCTAGTCACATGGTTTGTATGTTCTGATGACGTGCTAACTTGTTTTTCTGTCTGAAGCCATTTTAGAGAAGAGCAGGACAGCTTTCTCTATTCTTTCTCTCTTCTGGCTATTGCTTGCTGGACTTTGCAACAATGTAACGTTTTTGCTGAAGTGGAGTGAAGCACAATCTACTCCACTGGAATTAATGCTTGCTATGCATTGTAATCTGCACATGGACTGTAACTAGGAAATGTATACTCTGTAGAACTTTACTTGCTAAGTGAATAAACAGGTAGAAATAGACCTGTGGTCTTACAGAGTGTTTCCTTGCTACTTGCTACTTGAATTAATCTGCAAACCGGGGAAGCTACAAGCTGGAGTCGGATTACAGGCAAGCTAGCTGGCAGCTGCAAACCGACACGCTGGAACGCTGCACAGAGGGGGGTGAGATCTGGAGATCTGTGTGTAGAATAATGGGCCTCTATGCACAGACAGGATTTTAATTCTCCCATCTAGCACACGCGGAGCTCTGCTATCACTCACGCGCCTTCATTCCGGTTTAAAGATAAAGAACCACATGAACTGTTGCCCATCCACAGTTAGCACCTGAACACAGAATGAACAGGCAGGAACACAGGGCACCTGGTCACAGTCTTCCACACTACAGTGAGATGTACTGTATTTCTATTTAAATTATAATCATTATTTCTAAATTTGCATCTATATTTATAAATTAGCATATACAAGTTTTCTACACATCGTCCTCTTTTTTGCTGATGCATTTCCTCTCTTTTGGGGGGGGGGTGATTCATAAGTAGCCACCCTAGTCCACTTCCTTGAGGCACGATTGTATACCTGGCTCCAGTTGCTAGACCTTGGGGTTCTATTCTGCAAGTCTGAAGTCTGCCCATTCCTGACATAGGAGATTATTATAATCACCTTGCTGTAACGTAAGCAAGCACACAGAAATATGCACCCCAGTATGCCGGTACCTAGGTACAACAGCAGGCCATCTCTAAACAAGGCCAGCTCATGCCAGATGGGTTTGTTGACTCCTGGAGATAGCATTTTTAAAAGACAGTGAACAGCGAGATCTCAAGGTCAAATGCCACAGATACGAAAAGGTCAGTAGGAGAGAGAGAGACAGAGCCCAATTGCTTGCATGCCCATGACTGATTGGTTACGTTTGACAGCTCTCAGCTTCTTGATACTGTTAGACACAGCTGAGTGTGAAATCCTACATCAGGAACCCTGACTTTTTGGTACAGCTTTGTTTAATCTGCTACAGCAAGATAGCTCTGGGACCCAGATCATGCTGAGATGAAAAGGGGTTTAAAACAGAATATTTAACAATTCAGTAATGACTAATAGAATGGAAACACTTTTCATACTGCACATCTACATACAAGAACTTGTGCTGAACTTAGCAGGGACGGACACTTTTTCTTCCACATTTTCCTGAGTCAACCAAAGAAAACAGTAAAATCAGTCTGAAAATCAGTACTTCAATAAGTAAAAAGAAAAAGGATGGGAAAATGACACAATAAAATTAGCATGAAGGGGTGGGATGGGGGTGGGAAATCAACAACAACAAAAGAAAATAATTTCCTAATATGGCCAAATATCGAAGAGTGATTCAAAATAAGTTTAGTGCTTAATGCTACAACTCAGTCCTGTGTAGCTACTGGATCTGTTTTATGAATGGTTACACAGAACCTGAGCAAAATTAAGTGATTCATCAAGTCTAAAACCACGTGGTTACAATCTCAGACAGGGTGCAATGACCACTGATTAAAAATCCACTTCTTCAAGACTTCTATCCACCTCATTGCTATCAAAGAATATATTATCCAGGGATCAGGAGAATGAGAATAGCCTAACATGCCTGAACTAAAGGACTCATCAATCCATGGTAAAAGTGGACTGCATAATCTGCAGAATGCGGATGATGCTATAAGGCACTCTTAACAGCTTGATCCTATGCATATTTAATCAAAATAAACCTGCTTTGTTCAATGGTGCTTAGTACCAGGTAAGTGTGCGAACCGCTTAGAGATATTTTTTTAAATATGGTCCGAGTATATAAATCTATTAAATAATAAATAATAGAATTGCAGCCTGAGGCGTTAACTGATGAATGCAGGAGAAATATTTTTTTTGCAAGAACTGCACAACATTTTGCATTGCAAACTGGAACCCTTGAATGCTTAGATTTTATTTTTTTAAAGAAGATTTGCTTAGCTACAGCATATGTTTGTAACTTATATTCCAAGCAAGCCACACTACTTAACCGAGAAAACTGAAGGCAAACAGTCAAGGGGGTGGTGAAGGCTGCTGCCCCAAAATCTGAATAAACATGGGAGTTACTGATGCATGATTGGTTCCATCCTGCACTATTGACAGCAATATGGGAACCACATGGGGCATGCAGATAACATGTTACTTCTCACAGTAATGACACCCTTCCTGGGGAAAGGAGTATTGTTATGGTATAGGAAGTAACCATGCCATATGCCCATCCCACATGGCTCCTATACATTGTGGCATGGAACCTGATCATGTAGAATCAACTCCCAAGCTGCAATGGTAATGGATAATAAAGACCCACAATAACAGCAGCTAGTACTGTTTTTCTTATTGGCACAGAGCTCATTTGCCTACTGGGGATTCCTGTGTGAAAAGATGTGGCTTTGATGTTCCAGGAAAGGATGCCACTTCCAGGAGATGAAGGATGGTTTCTCTCCCCACCATGTAAATAATTAAACTGTAATTTTTAAAAGGCAAGTACTCACTGATCTGGTTTGTAGATGAACTATAAAAGGCATTGACAGTAGTTGGACTAGTAAACCACCTGTTGAAAGAGGAAGAACAAGTTAGATCTTATGGGTTTATGAACAAAATAAAGATCTTGAACTCCGTGAAACAAGTAACAAGAGAAAAGATGCAATTAGAGATGCAAAAGGTCAAGGTATTACTCCAACTTGCATTTCCCATTTGTGGTGCTATTCAAAACAATTGTCTAGGAGATTTTAAAAATAATTAAATATTTGTCCATCTGTGACTTGCAGTGGTCTGATCAAATCTGGGCTGATAAGCTTCCGTCAATCTGTTGAATTCAGCCCCACCCCTCGCCAATCTCCTGGTCACATTTCTGAGTTCCTTAAACACTGCCTCCCAAATTTCCCTTGCATGTCCACCCCACTTCAACACCCCTGAACTTCTCCAGTCCCTAGGCTATGTAGGACATTTTCCTCTAGCCTCATTTTCTCATTGGGCATCAACTTACTGCCTATGTCCCTCTTTTCTTCAAGCCAGGTGCTCCACTTAGGTCCCTGCTTCTCTGGTGCAAAAAAAACCCAACAGAACAAAACAGAAACAGCACAAATTGTGCTAGGGTTCACTAGTGATTGAAGTCCTGCAATCTTTTCAATTCTGAGTCATTGAATATATACCTCTGAGCATGTGGAGTGCATTTTCTTCATGACCACATGCTTATAGCTTATGTTCAGAGAGGGGCCATAGCTCAGTGCTAGAGCATATCTTTGCACACAAAAGGTCCCAGGTTCAGTCTCTGACATCCTCAGTGGACAGGATCAGGATCAGAAGATGGGAAAGATCTTTGCCTGAGACCCTGGAGAACTATTGCTGCCAGTCAGAGTAGACAATCCTGGGTTATGTATTGTTAGGCCAGTTTCAAACGTTCATCCATCTCCTTCCTCTCAAGCTTGTGTGGGCACACATACATATACACTTACAGCTAAGGATGTTAACTTAAAGGGCATATTGCATGGATGTTACACAGACCTGGATTCCAGGACATTTCCTTAAACACACACACGCACACACACACGCACGCACACCCCAAATCATTGACTCATGTCCTGTAGGAGCATCTGATGTGCCATCAGAGAAGCCAGTCTTTCTCCACAAAAATATATTCCTGCCCCCACGTCCATTCTAAAAGTTCCTCACAAAAGTTCCGTTTTTTCACATTCTTTCTCCACCGAATGCAAATTCTCCATTCTTTACCTCTGCCTGTGGCTATATTGGGCTGAGGCTCAGCCCCGGAATTTGTTTTCGACTCCCAGGGCTGAATCGAAGAAGTCCTTCCTTTCCTTCCACTCCAGGGTCCCCCCCCCCATGTTTCTTCTTTCCAGTGGTCCTCTCCTTCCTCTGCCCCCCCACCCCTCACCACACACCCATTTCTAAAGCATGCACCGATCCTGGCCCAGATTCATTCTCACAAGCATATTGCAATATTATTGTTATTACGTAACATCTGGGAGAGGTTTCTTTTCTTTTCAACACCCTGCTTTGTTTCTGAACTAGTACATTTTTAACTGAATATACGTATTGGGAAACCATATTAGAAAGTTCTCGTTGTTTCAACAGCTTGACACAACTCTCCTAACTCGTGGCTGAGATTAAACAGAAATAAATCAGTTCATGCCAACATCAGTTAATGGGAACTTCCAATACGTTCAATGAATGATTCTGGATTACATTTGGGGGCCTCAGAAAGTTCTCGGAGGACCGTTGCAGGCTATGGCTTCATTTAGCTTAGCTTTGGGCTTTTTCAGGGAAGAAGTACTACATGTTACAGTAATACCTTGGATTGCAAGCATAATTCGTTCCGGAACCGTGCTTGTAATCCAAAACACTCTTATATCAAAGCGAGTCTCTGGCGGGCGTGAGCGGGGCCGATTTCGGCCCGCTACGCCCGCGCGAGGCGAGCGGTTACATCCCTATGACTTGGATTGCAAGACCTTGCTCGTTTATCAAGTCAAAAAATTTTTTTAAAATTTGCTTGTCTTGCAAAACGCTCTCAGACCAAGTTACTTGTAATCCAAGGTATTACTGTACATGTAAATGCTTGTAACAGTAGCCTGAGAGCCCTTTTTAAGCTTCAAAAAGCCCTTTGGGGAACAAGTGGTTGACAGTGGAGAAGTGGTAGGGGAGGGGGCATGTAGCTGTTTCCCCACTCCAAATCACTGCCCCCTCCATGGACTTTCAGATGTTTTTGAAACCCTGAGCAGTGTTGCTTGAGCAAGGCATACTGTGTAGAGCAGAGATAGGGAATGTGGTGCCCATGGGCACCAATGTGTCCCTGGTCACCTTCTTTGGTGCTCACCAAGGTGCCCTACTCCTCCCACTTTAAAAAGATAAATAAAATCAACACATTTTCTTAATGGCAGCCGGGATTGCTATGAAATAGGTTTCTGTTGATGCTGCAAACTGTGGGTTCAAACGAGTTGTTTAATGTTTGGGAGTTCAGACCCACCTGTGCCTTGCACTTCTCTTTAGGGCAGTTACTTACCCTCTGCCATGCCTCCCATTTTGTGTTGATGCCCAGGACTGTAGCTCAGTGGTAGAGCACATGCTTTGCATACAAAAGGTCCCAGGTTCAATCCTCAGCATCTCCTGACTGAAACCCTGGAGAGCTGCTGCCAGTCAGTGTCAACAAGACTGAGCTAGATGGACCCATGGTCTGACTCAGCACAAGAATGTTTCCTACATTCTTAGGACAGTTGCTCAAATTGCCAAATGTGCCCATGGCCCCAAAAGGTTGTCTACCCCTGGTGTGGAAGGAAAGGGCTAATCCCCCCTCACCCACTTCAATTTCCCCTTGCCAAAGTGAATGCTCAATCTTTTAAAGGGGCCGATGGGCTACATTACATGTATATGTATGTAACATGTTGATCATCCCTCAATCTACAGTTGAAATTTTGTGGTATGGAACAGAATCAAGGAAATCCCTTGAATAGCAAAGCCAATTATTGATTGTAGTGTTATGTGTTAATTATACTATCTGCTTAAGATGATCAAGGACCACAACACAAAGATAAGGACTAGGCTTTCTATCATATAAAATGTATGGGAACAAAACCCTGGTGCTTTCAACAAGCAGCCCTCTTTTTCATTCCCATGGCATAGTAATGAGAAGTGCTTTTTCATTCTGTTCATGAATCTTTACATTCTAACAGTTGAATTAGCATAAATGTAACACACTTGCTTGTGGCATTGCTGAGAGGCATATGTCACACAGTCCATCAAAAAATTTCTAAAGGCCTCATAATTGTCGAGCAATCCTGCATTATGCATTATGCCCAATTTGGCTGCCTCCGGACTACTCTCAAGTACAAAGTCCCAATCTCCTGGGCTCCAATGCACACACATAGCAAAAACTGTGATTCAGAACAATAGCATACACACTAGTGTTTCAGGTATTAAGAAAATCAAGATTTAAAAACTTAGCAAATGGATGAAAAAATGGATTGCCTTTGAAAATTAAATCCAACATCACATGTAACTTGCAATGGGGCATATCTGAAAGGTATTCCAAGGCTGACATGATATGCAAGGAGCCATAAGCCTCCCTATCCTAAATGAAATCAGAAAACAAAGTAGAGATCAAGAGATCATAAGAAGGAGACAACTGAAAACTAACATGGAGAGTGTTTTGTGAGGGGAAAGCTCCTTTACTAGTTCTCCCTTCCTCCCCTTCATTTTTTAAAATTCCTGTGATTACTGGAGCAAAACAGCATCAGAATCCAGCAGTGTAATAGTATCCATAATTAATGCTGACAACAATTTCTTAGTCTATTTTGATAAGGATTTTAAACTGGCAATATATGTTTCTGTACCGAACTCTGTATTTCATCATCATCATCATCATCATCATCATCATCATCATCATCATCACCATCATTATTATTATTATTATTATTATTATTATTTTGAATAAGTAGGAAGGTTGAGAATTAATTGATTCAAATGGCAAAGATCAATACAGTATGAATATTTTAAATATCCATCATTAAATATCTACAGAAAATTATTATGGACCCTGCAGAATTAATTTAGGATTCATGGAACGCATTACCGAATTCTTTCCCTCCCCACTAATAAAATGATACGATAGCAGATATATTTTGTAGGATAATAGAAGCCAGAAGATGACTGACATCTATGCTGAGGAGTCAGGAGAAAACATTTAGCAGGGTTGACTGCATTCCAATTTCAGAGTCATTTATTTGGCAGCAGCCAAATAAACTAATCTGAAATGCAGGCGCACAGCTGCTTATAAAGAGGTGCCCTTACCCAGGACAACACTGAATGACTTTTGCAATGACCTGAAGGGGCACATCTGAGACACTGGACACTTTTATTGGAAATTTAAAATGCCATTGCACATTTCAAGTCTCTACCATGGTCTCGGCCTTTGACATCATCATCTCTTTATTCATAGCTGCTTCAACTGCCTCAAAAAGCCTTCCTTCTGCCTAAGTTCTAACACAGGAGAGTTCTACCAGGTTTAACCAAGAGGCATCAAAGCTGTCCTCCAACCCTTCTTCAGCTATCACTGCTAATGCTTAATTTGCCAAACAATGAACATTTAGGATACTTTAACAAAAGCATTCATTTAAAAAAAATATTCTTTAGTCCATTTACATTATCATAAGGTTTCCAGGTGGTCCCCCATCCAGGCACTGAACACAGACCTGATTAGCTTCAGAAAGGTAGGTAGCTGCATCACATGCTCTCCAACCATGCCTTGGCACTGGCAGCAGGGGTGACTGGTGACTCCTATTTCGGTGGGGCTCCTATTCCACTGCAGGTTTTATTTGGAGCTTTATAGGAGCTGTCCATGGTGCTGAACTCCACACCCAAAATAGGTTCACCACCATGGAGCACCATGGATAGCTCCTATAAAGCTCAGAATAAAAGCTGCCATGGATTAGGCGCCCCACCGAAATAGGAGTCACCAGCCTCCACTGCTTGGCAGTAGTATCAATTCTTCTGAATTGATGGGCCATTTTTGTATTGTTTATTAGTCAAACAAGACACTTATATTCCCCCACCCCTTCCTAACTCTACATATGCACTTTTGTTGCTTGTCATGCAATATTCCTAACTGTACTAGTGGACTGGATGCATTTGTACTAAGGGACAAAGAGGCAGGGAGGTTTTTTAAAAGGGAAAGGCTATGGCACTTTTGTCTACTGAGCACTGTGTTGTTTTTCTTAAGGATCAGCTTAATCCATGTTTCTGCATCTCACCTTACTTGGTGGCCTGGATTTACTTACAGGTCTTTGTCTAATCTGTAACAGCAGAGAATGGCTAACTGGGACATATCAAGTAGTCACAGTTCTGCTTCACAAAGACAAATTCTCTGCACAGATATCACTCCCACAAAGGAAACAACATCCACATGTCCACTCACTAATTATCTCAAACCTGTGTTTCACTGAATCAACATGCAGATAGAAATGAAACACCAGTCGAAGCTTCCCATGTGTATATGCAACAAAGAAGGCAGTTTAGAAATGTATGTGTATACTGTATACAGAAATTGACACTGGTGCAGGGAATGTATCTTGGGAGAAGCAGCCCTTAGAAACTAGTTCAAGGGTCTGTCCATGGAAGTTAATGATGTCATCTAGCTAAAAGAAAAGTGATGTCTTATGTCAGCCTTCCTCAACCTGGAGCCCTCTGGATGTGTTGGACTGCAAATCCCATCATTCCCAGCCAGCACTGACACCATGCTGGCTAGGAGTGATGGGATTTGCAATCCAACATATACAGAGAGCACTAGGTTGGGGAAGGCTGCCTTATATTCATGTCACATGCACGTCTCATTCTTTATTGGCATATATATATATATATATATATATATACACACACACACACACACACACTGTATATATATCTCAAGCAGAAAGAGAGTTAAGCCACATAAATATGAAGACTGAGTGGGGAAGGGGTGACATTAAGCAGCCCTTGAAGGAGGAAAATGGATTGAGATAAGCTCAACTGCATTCTACCTCATGCGGAGTTAGGGAATAATTCCCTTCATTTCAAAGTATAGCAGTGATGGAGGACGATTCACAGGAGACAGCCCTAAAGTTGTATATTTCAGGGATTATCTGCCAATTAATTTCACCTTCTGTGACATTTCCCATCATACGAAGAATCTCTTCAGGATATATTAGTGCAGCTAATAGCCACTTCCAGAAGAATGGAGGATCAAGGGTGTTTATCTCCTCTTTCATGGAAACTCATGGTGAGCTAAATACACTGTGTTTTGCTGTAAGATGGTACAGAAGAGTCTCAAAATGATCCCTTCAGGGTTATCTCTTACAGGATTATTATTATTATTATTATTATTATTATTATTATTATTATTATCATCATCATCATCATCATCATCAAAAATATTTCTTGGCAGCCTTTCAAGGTATGTCTGCGTAACAATGCCTTCACTACCACTGCAGCCACTGCTATCATTTTTTGTATTGCATCACAAATCATAGATGCAAGGACCCCGATGTATAGATTTTTCTCATGCTTGCTATTAGGCACCACCCTATTTTCTCCACCAAATGTTATCTGTGTTGATCATATAATGTGAGGGCAGAAGATAGTTCAACTCATGTCAACTCTGTCCCCCACCCCAGTGAGATGGTCAGCACTGTTAGAGATGTCAGCATGGACCATCTGATCAGCAGTGCACATAGGTGCAGGTCCACCAGATACTCTGGGTGTGGTGCACTTGGGAGGGAATTTGCAGTAGTGGACTGGATACAACCCAATGTATCAGCGATTCAGGGTTTTGGATGGAGCAGGCTCAAATTCTATTCAAATGTGACATTTGTTTACCTTGGGGGGGAAAGAACATTTAAGCCAAGTCTGTTAAATCCATACACCACAGCTATGGGCAGCAAGTAACTAAGTTAGCAATAGTAGTATTGTCTATTAATGCCTAGGCTTCTTTTTATGGGGAAAAAAAATAATGCATGAAAACTCCAGCTGTACCATTCCAAATTACCACAGTTGCCAGCAGAAATCCAGTCCAATTACAATTCAATTATAGTTTCTTTTCTTTTTTTAAACACACACACACATTAAGCCCCAAACCAGCCAAAGCTAAGCAGTTTAAAGTCTCATCCATTGAAATCAGTGGGGCTTAAAAGTCTGAACTCTGGCTGGATGGTGCCCTAAGTGTTTATGCTACCTGCATACAAATTGTGTGATAAGGATTAGGTCAAGTCTTGGCTGATACATTTCCTGCCTACTCACTCTGTTTTTGGAACTTCTCTTCTCAGCCAGTAGAAATCAGACTGTGCTGCCTGTTTGCGGGTCTGAAGTACGTTACCGAAATAGTCCGTTTCTGAAAACTTCATCTGGGAATAGAATGTAAGCGTTATGCAAGTATAGCCAACAGATGCAAGGGGAAAGATCAAAAAGGAATTACTTTAATGCTTACAAAGCAAAACATCCTGAATCAAAATGTTCTTATTTTGAGCAAGAACCTATCTGCACAATGCAGCTATTCCAGACAGACAGCCTTTTCCCCATTGTAAATTGTAACATGTGGTACCCTAATATATGTTTAATAACTACTGATCTTGATATTTTTCTCTGATTTGTAAATTTTGAAAGCAAAGCCATTTTTATTTTAAACACCCCACCCCAACATGCACTTCCAATGATGCACTATTTCTATGAAATGTCAGAAAAATGATGAATGTTGACATTCTAGAATACCATTGGGAAATGTAATCGTTCAGGCATTTACCAGGAACTCTCACAGTCAACAAAGTGTTTTTGGCTAACATCTGGAATGCTGGAAAACTTTTTAAACAGTTATTCTACAGATGCTTCCAGTGTCGAGAAATCTAAAATGCTACATCCATTTTAGCCACTGTTTATGATCTACATTTTGATGCTGAGTAATATAAAAATGAGGTTTGTGTGGGCAAATTTAAAATCCCAGCCTAGGGGCATGCATGAGCAAAGAGTTAATAATCCTGACAACTGACAAGTGTAAACTAAGCCAAAGCATGCATTTAAACATGAGAGGTTTACAAGCAAAATCCCCCAGAAAACATAAAATTGATCTTTCCCTGGAGTTTTAATACTCAAAGCAGCTAGGTTTTTATTTTTTTATTTACCAATTATACTCTTCCAGAGCTAATAGTTTATTACATTGAGGAGAAAATTACAAAATATGACTGCTGACAGTGTTGGAACCTAGGGGCGCAATCCTATGCATGTTGAGACAGAAAAAAGTCCTACAACTCCCAGCGTTGCCCAGTCAGCTGGGCATTCTGTAGGACTTTTTTCTGTCTAAACATGCATAGGATTGTGCCTTAAGAGAACTAGTGATTTGATATAATGCTAGGCCACTGTTTCAAACTCAGACCATGTTGGTAAGGATTCTAAGTAGTCAACATCTAATTACTGTTAGTGGCGTGTTTGAAAAGAATCAGCAACTTAATATAATTTACAAAATGCCAAAGACTACTTCCAATAAACACACACACACTTTTATTTTGAGATATACAACAAAAGCATCTTTTGGGACCCAAGAAAGCCTCCATATTTCTTAGATGTTGAGTTAAAAATGTAATATACATCTGGGGAAGATGTTTATGCAAAATTATTCCCATCTTCTCTCTTATACTCCGCAACAGCCTTCCTCAACCTAGTGCCCACCAGATGTTTTGTACTACAACTCCCAGCATCCCTGACCATTGGCCATGCTGGCTGGGGCTGATGGCAGTTGAAGTCCAAAACATCTGGAGGGTACCAAACTGAGGAAGATCACCTGGCAATTAAGGCATTTTTAGTGCATTTCTACTGTTTTACAGGGAATATGGGAAACACAAATGTTGGTGGAAAATATATTTGTGAAATGTTAAGTATATACAAGCATATTATGAAGGGTTAAGCCCAAGTAGCAATCAATGGAATTTAAGCATTTCATAGATTTCATAGATCATAGAGTTGGAAGGCGCCTACAAGGCTATCAAGTCCAACCCCCAAACCCCTGCTCAATGCAGGAAACTAGAGGAGGGGTCTCCCATCCAAGTAATAAACAGGCTTGACCCTGCTTAGCTTTCCACGCTCAGACGAGCAAGTGGTGTGCTTAAAGCTCCACCCTCAGTTTTGCCTGCCAGCCCTCTGCCACCTTGTCTTTCTCTGCCCATCTTCTCCAGCTCTCTTAAAACGATTGTCACAAATAGTGCAAACTACAGCTGTTCAAATCTACAGATGGGATTAAATATGCTAAAGTTGCAATCCTATGCACACTTACTTGCAGGTAAATCCTATTGCACTCAGTGACTTACTTCCAGGTAACCACGTATAGCATTGGACTGTTTTTAAATCTTCAGTCAAAGATTACTACTGAGAAATAACTCAAAAGTGTATATTCTAGCCTAATCTGTGTTGATAACCTGTGACCTAACCTCTAATGAAAGCTTTGCAAAGAGTCAACAGATTGGTTCTTAGGAAGCTGCCTTATACAAAAGTCAGGCCATTAGACCACCTAGCTCAGTACTGTCTACACCAGGGATAGGGAACCTGATATGGCCCACAGAAGCTCTTCATTTGGCCTCACAGTTTCTTCCCCTGGCTCTGTCATGGAGGGAAAAGCTCTTATCTCTGATCAGCACCTGATCCGAGATCAATGTTCTCACCTGCTTAGTGCTGAAAAAGGCTCTCTTTCTCAGTGCTTAGCAGGGGAAAGTACTTATCTCCAGTCAGCTGCTGATCAGAGAACCTTTCCCTCCAAGGCAGAGCAGGTGGGGCCAGGACCGGGACCAGGACCAGAAGCTGCTGAGTAATTCAGTCCTGCTTCCTTCTGAAGCTTGTCCTGCTTACTTCTGAACAGTCCTGCTTACTTGTGAGTAGATGTTATGCTCATTAATAATAATAATAATAATAATAATAATAATAATAATAATTCTTACCCGCCTCTCCGTCTAGATCGAGGCGGGGAACAACAAAAATACTGGATAAAAATGCATAAGTTTGCTATTTGGGCTGCTATCTGAAAGTGCTCCTGAGTGATTCAGTCCTGCTTACTTCTAAATAGACATGTGGAGGCCTGTCTACTTATTTGTCAGTAGACATGGTGCTCATGCTTACTTCTGGGTAGACATGAATCCTACTACATTCCATTGTTACTGTTGGTAACAGTGGAATGCTTGGTTTGGTTTTACATTTTCAGCCCCTTTTGCCTGTAGCCCTACCCACCACTGGAATACAGCCCTCAAGCTGAAAAGGGTTCATCACCTCCGGTCTAGACTCTTATCAGCTACCCTCCAGGGTTTCAAATAAGAGTCTTTCCCAACCATACCTGGGGATACCAGGGATTAAACCTGGGACCTTTCACATACTAAGCATGTGCTCTACCACTGAGCGATGGTCCTTATCCTTCTTGTAAATATAGTGTACCCCAAGTGCAGAAGGACCCATGCTGACAGAAGCTAATTACCTGCCATTACAGCCACACACCATCACACATCAGAGACTCCATTTAGCCAACAGAAATGTTATTGATCTATTTATTTAATACATAAATGTGTTAGCTGCTTTTTTTTACCAAATGTATTCTAAAATGACTTAAATTTTTGGTTGCAGCTTGGGGCAGTATCCAAAGGTGTCATTCTGCAAAATCAAATAGCACTAGCAGAGCTCCACTGAATCTTTCCATTGCACAAACAGTTGTCCATTACACTTGCGCAACCGGTTGAGCAAGCAGTTGCACAACCAGTCGCACTACCAGTTGCGGAAGCAGAATGTGCAACTGGTTGCACAATTGGTTGCACAAGAGTTATGTACAATGGGTTGCGCAAGCATAATGCACAACCACCTGCACAGCCATACTTGTGCAAACCTAACTTTAGTTGGGTTCTCCTCTTGCACATAGTTTGGAACCTAGTTTCTGCTAGTGCAATGTCATTTCTGCTAACAGAATGACACAATTGGATACCGCCCTTCAAAATAAAGTAGAACTCTTAAGTCACCTACTTTCATCACCCCCAGCTGCAGCTGTATTTCCTATAAAAGATTGGTTGTAGCTGTTGTCTTGCCTGGCTTTAAATATCTGTAACTGTGAAGTTTCACACTACAATGATTTGATAGTATGTGAACATAAAGCAATAAAAGGAGTGACTTATTATTGTTTCCAGGCCTGCTTTAACTACCACAGACAGAACTATGGCCTCAGTGAAGACATCATGTGGTGTATTGGGGGCCACATTTTTAAATTTTATCTTATTGAAATATTTGGCAATTTAGTAGTAAGATTATGACTCAGAAAATAGATTTCAGCTGCATTAATTTGCTCCAATGACACAGTTGATGGTGATCACTGTTTTGTATAAAAAATAGATAGTGCATATACTGCAAAACAAACATAACCATAGACATGGTTAAGATTTTCCCTTTATGGATTAAATAAAGCTTGGGGTACTTACTCATCGTCTTCAATTTCAATTAAAAAAGCTTTATTCTCCTGAGATGTGATGCTTAACAAGAGATTCATGTAAATAATGTGGGAGATTAAACAGAACTCAAGAAATGTGCAGAGCAAGGGAAACTGTTATAGCTAAAGGCATACATTTTTAGAGCAGAAATGAAGCACTTAGGAAGTTAATATCCCTTTACTTCCAGTGGGAACTAGATGTGTCAATGTGTAAGCCATTTATGTCTTGAACAATATATATCCTGAAATCATAACTCCTTTGAGAACAAAATTTCAATATTGAATCAAATCTCAATCAAACTTCATTGGAGCTTGATGTATTATTATTATTATTATTATTATTATTATTATTATTATTATTATTGATGCAGCACAGTTATTCAATACACTAGATAGTCTAGTTTCCCAGGCTATCTAGAAAGATAATACCAAGCAATCATCAGGGATATCTATACTCTGTGTGTACACAGCTATACACTCACCACCAAGACAAAACAATGTCTCACAAATGGCTGGATGTTCTGAATGGCATAAATTATACGCAAATAAATGTTTTCAGCTTATTTCACATAATTTATTCTGCTTCTGGAGGCTACAGAGAGGGACAAGAACCTATTCAGGGTAAGGCTTATCTGATGAAAATCTACTCAACACCCCCACCCTACCCTCTTCAGACTTGTAGATTTCAAATAGTCTTGCCCAAACATCTTTAAGCCCATTTTTGCAGCCAGACGTACTTGAAAAGTTGCTTTCAAGCTGAGATTCTCAAGATGTTAAAATCTGTTCACCTATTCAAATTCTGAGTTTTTGTAGTGCAGTTATGATATAAGGAATAAACCAGTTCTAATGGATCCACTGTATTTGCATAAACAGACTGTCTGTACATGCACTCCTATGTTGTGACACCGGTGGCAGTGAAGCCTTGCTATGAACACCACATGCATCGGGAAGTAGAGAGAGACAGAGGGAGACAGAAACTATGCTTCAGGAGGATGGTGGAGAAAGAGAGATGACAAGAAAGACAAGGAAGAGAAGAGGAGTGGTTCATGGGATAAGCTAAAGCCTTGTTCATACATTGGCAGTGGAGAAAGGTTCACTTTATCCTCCACCTTCCCCTCCATGAATTTATAAACTGGGGTCTCCACCAGCTCATGGAATTTCTTGGAGCGGGGGGCGGGGGGAAGTCATATGAACAAGACCTCTGCACATAGACTGGAAGTTATTGTGGCCTGATCATTTTACACATTCTTTGAGATGTTGTGTGGTGAAGGAGATGACCCGTTAACTACATGAGGGACACCTACCCACTCGTTCTACCGCAATAAAAAAGCTCACTAGTATGTATGAACGAGGATAGAGGAAAGACAGGCAGAACTGAACACCTGTGGTGGAGGGAGGTTCTGTCAGGAGAGTTGAGTGTCTGATTGACTGTTTTGGACAAGATGCCATGGCTCATTGTGGGTTATTTAACCCATGGCGAGCTGTGCCTGTGATGCTCACGGGCACCAAGCTGCATACACAATCCCCGCTCAGGGGCAAATGTGGGTTATGTGGGGGTTAAAAAACCCTCACATAACCCTAAAACAGACCGTGGGTTATGCGTTGTTCAACCCTCACATAACCCACGCTCATCGAGTTTGCACCAGTGGGGGTTGCATATTTGAAACGGCAGCCACACACACACCCTGCACGCACTTGCAGCCTCGCCATGGGTTAAATAACTCACGGTGGGCTGTCGTGTCATGCAAACAGCCCATGTGTGTGTCCGCGTGTGTCCGTGTGTCCCCGTGTGTGTTCCCGTGTGTGTGTGTGTATAGATATTTACCATCACAAATGCTGGTTGAAAAGTATTGTTGTAAAACTTAACTACAATGTACGTAAGTGGATTTATTTGTATTTACCGGTAAGCTTTTAAAAATGCATTTTTCTGCATCCTCCTTCCTTTTCTAGCAGACCCCCTTAAGTAACCTATATCGTGAGCCTCTATAGAACACGGACCTTTCCCAGGGGTGCAATCCTATTATACATTCTTAGACAGAAGCATGTTTAGCCAGACAGAAAAATGTCCTACAACTCCCAGTATTCCCCAGTGCTGGGAGTTGTAGGACTTTTTTCTTTCTAAACATATATAGGATTGCACCATTAATTATTTTGTTTGTTCTGCTTGTACTTTATATATTTATTTTTTTATTTCTTATATTTATTAATCGCCCATCTGGCCGGCCACCCGGCCACCCTGGGCGATGATACTGCAATCATCATAGCAAATAACAATCAATGATAAGAAAAAAAACAAGACTTACTGTTTTTAGACCTTCGATAATATACGTATCATTCATTATAAATTCAGGGTAACCCACTTTTGCCAAAACTGCTTTTGCCTTTGGAAAGAAATACAAACATGGTGATGACAATGATGTTCATTTAAACCATGACGTGACCTTATTTGATGAGAGGATTGCAATTTGCCTAAGCATCAAGAGCCTTGTGCAGATGTTTGGTATCATACTTTTCTACACAGAGACCCTGACTGCAGAAGCAGGCCTCAACCCCTTGGCACACTCAGTGTCTACATATAAAGTGGAACATCAGTACGGAGGTGGATTGTACATGTGGATATTGGGCATGCAAGGGGGTGGAGACTGTTGCTGGAATCGTGAACTTGTACCCCATCCATGCATAGAGAAGAACGACACTGAACTATTTTTGGTGGAGGCGGCAGCAGCACCTGGTGGCCTGTCCTCTCCTCAGGAGGATCTGCAGTGTTTGAGGGCTGTTTGTTTCTGCACAAAGTACTTTAAAGAAATGGGACTTAGGAGCCTCTGCAGAAGACTTAAGGCAGCCCCTGGCTTTTTGACCCCGAACAACTGCACAGGGCTACAAAGTCCTGCATTGCAAAAGGCTCTGGTATTGTTTATGGCAACCTGCTGCTCAGAAAGTACAGTCTCTTCCCATTCTCCCACATCCAATATCCCATGATACTTGTCAAGACTATGTTCCACAGACAGAGGAGAGACCAAGAAGGTGCACCATGATGGAAGTTCCTATAAAGCATAGTAAAGTTTTTGTAACATACAGCCCAGATTGCTCAAAATGTATGATCCATAGATTTAAACACACACACACACACACACACACACTTACCACAGTTAATCCTCCAGTTATTAGTCTGACCTGTAGGGGAAGAACTTCCTGATATCAAATATGGCAATAACAGAAAAGCAAATAAAGCCACCTGAAAACTGTCCAAAACATGTGTTGGAAGGGGCCCATGAGTTTGATAAAAGCAATTATTTGCATGCACAATCTTCTGGCTCATAGAAGACTTTGCATTGTGCCAGGTACATATTCTCCTGAGGCCCAAACTCTATTACACAATGGATATTATCTTGGTCCCAAATGCTGAACTGGTTGTCTAGCTGAGGGAGGCAGGGGATGGAGGTAAACAAAAGCCCGGCTGTAGATGTAATCCTGTAGGAGCCAGCATTGACCCACTGGGACTCACAGTGCCTGACACCTGTATGGTAGTCTACGTGTGGAGGCAATCAAAGTAAAAATTCATTATTCCTGCAATTCTTTCCTGAACCGCTCGGTCCGCTCCATTTTTTTTTATAGGGTTGAGAGACGTCATTTTCCGTTCTGTCGGTGCTCAGCTTTGTAACATAAACTGTTTCTTTCTGCTCCTGAAATAGGGTGGTCACCTACACATCTCCCCCTGAAAAGAGGGAATCAGTTTGCATAAAATTGGCACATGCTGATTGATATGTACAAAATTTAGAACATTTAGAAACATTTAGCACATTTAGAAAGACTCAAGAAGGTACATTTAGGGGGCAATTTTATGGCTGCTACACAGCATCTAGGCCAGTGTTCTCCAACCTTGGGTCCCCAGATGTTTTTGGCCAACAACTCCCAGCATGCCCCAGCCAGCATAGCTGGCTGGGGCATGCTGGGAGTTGTAGGCCAAAAACATCTGGGGACCCAAGGTTGGAGAACACTGATCTCGACAGCCATAGGACAATTCAGAGTCCCAGCTCTGACCTAGGAAACTCCCTCCCTCCACCCTCGCTGCTGGTGTGGAAAATAACCATGCCGGCTGTGGCTCCGAGGTTGGAAGAGTGACCTTGGAGATGGAGTTTGGGAGTGTGGAGGGGAGGAGGCAGGCTCCACGCTGCTTCCACCCTCCACAGGAGGCCCATAATCCTCTGAGCTCAGAAGGTATGGGGCAGCCGTACTGAACTGCACTGCTCGAACCTTAAATAGAAGTACAATATATCCATCAAATACTGTGACCAGGTGACCTGTGTGTCTGCCTGTTCAGGTGCTAACTGTTGATGGGCAGCTTCAAGGCCCCTGCTCTCCCAGCCTCTTGGGGTTCTTTATCCTTAAGCCAGACCTGGACTGGACAAACCTTCAAACACAGAGGATGTCTTGAAACAGAGGACTGCCCTCTGACAACCCTTCAAATAGAAGACTGTACTCTCTAAAGTAAGACACATGGCCATCCTGTCCTGAAAGTTCCTCAGCTTCCTGGCCCACAGAGTGGTAGAGTGAGGCAACTAATTTAGGTGTGTCATCAAATTATTAATGATTTGATGCATTATTACATACCCTCCAATTGCCCTGAATTTGCAGGGACAGTCCTGCAAACACTTAAGCCATCAGGGCTTTGTACTTTGTTATGCAGATTCCCGATTTGTTATGCAGAGCCACAAATCCCCCTGCTTCCTCCCACAAGCTTTTTAGCTTATCTGCTATTTTGCCCATGGCCCCTTTAAGCAGAAAGGGAACAGACCAGGATGGGTGGGTGAGTGGGGGTGTGCGCACAGAGGATGTGTGGGTGGGTGGGCGGGGGGGTGCGCACACGCGCCGTCGCACCATGCACTCGCTCACTCGCTCGCTCTACCTGCTGCCTCTGACCAGGCCCCTGGGGTAAGTAAGACCCACTGAAGACATTTGTACTTACTCCCGAGTAACTGTGCGTAGGACTGCACTGTTTGTTTTAACTTGATTCAAGTTACAGTAATGCCTTGGATTGCAAGTAACTTGGTTTGAGAGCGTTTTGCAAGACAAGCAAATTTTTAAATATTTATTTAATTTTTTTTGACTTGATATACAAGCGACGTCTTGCAATACAAGTACTGTAGTACGGCTTAAATTAAAAATCTCTGTACAAATTTTTTTGGGGGGATTTCGTTTTGATATAAGTGTTGTGATATGTATCACTTCACCAGCTGAAGCACATTGTTTACACATGGAAAGGAACAGAATGGCTGTAAACAGGTTTGTTATGTCTTTCTAGATTCCCGTGTTTTTCGCATGGGAAGCTAGACCGTGGGAGCAATATGAGCTAGTCACATGGTTTGTATGTTCTGATGACGTGCTAACTTGTTTTTCTGTCTGAAGCCATCTTCGAGAGAAGCAGGACTGCTTTCTCTCTTCTCCTTTTGTTCTTCTTGCTGGACTTTGTTACTGCAACAATGTAACGTCTTTGCTGAGGTGGAGTGAAGCTCAACTTACTCCACTGGATGTAATGCTTGCTATGCATTTATACTCTGCACATGGACTGTAACTAGGAAATGTATACTCTGTAGAACTTTACTTGCTAAGTGAATAAACAGGTAGAATTAGACCTGTGGTGTTACAGAGTGTTTCCTGACTCCATGGATTAATCTGCAACGGGGAAGCTGGAAGCTGGAAGCTGGAAGCAGTCTGACAAGGCCGACTGGGCTGGTCTTGCTGGCACAACACGCTGCACGCTGCGCGGGGGGAGGTGAGATCGGGAAGATCTGTGTGTGGAATTTCAGGCTCTGCTAGCACACAGAGACAGGATTTTAATTCTCCCAACTCGCACACACTCTGCTCAGAGATAACACCAACAATAAGAGTGTTTTGGATTACAAGCACGTTTCCGGAACGAATTATGCTCTCAATCTAAGGCATGACTGTAGTTAAATTCTGTAAGATTATTCCAGTTTAAGTGTTTCTTTAAATCTAAATTGTGTGAATAGAACACAAAAAGTGCTTTAAACTGGGGCCTTTCCACAATAACAAACAACAACAAAGCTGTTCAGCCCCTCAAAGTTACTCCTTGTGCTTAAAAACCAGAGCTGTAGAGGTATTGGAGCAAAATGCTGAAGGGGCTCAAACCTCCAATGTGTCTTTTTGTATTTTCCCCCACCCAAAAGTTTCCCCTCCTCCGCATCTCCTTCTCCAACTGCCCTCAAAATGCCGGGACCAATCCTGACAATTTTAAAACAAAGGAAAGAGATTGCCCTGCAAGCACTGACCCTCCCCCCCATGAAAAACACCAGATATCAACAATTAAAGGTTTAAGTAAGGTAAAAAAATTTTACAAAAGCCACTAATAAAATATTATAAAATAATGTATGATATAATAACGTAATAATTATAATATATAAGATTTTGTGTGTTTCCTCTAATAACTTTTGTACCTGACCATGCCCTTTGGTTGCCTGGCCATACCCTTGGCCACGCCCTCATGTTGCCTGGCCACGCCCTCCTGATCACACCTTCATGTTGCTTAACCATACCTCTTACAAATTCACATGTGTGTCCCTATTTTCATCTGTGAAATGTTGGAGGGCAGGGAAGGGAGAGATGTTTGTATTTTGTCTCAGGTGCAAAATAACTTGACTGGCTGGATATTATGGCTATGCATCTTGATGGCGCTATGCATCTTGATGGCGGGGGGGGGCATTTTGGGACAGTCTCGCCTTCGAAAAAATTTATTTCCGACCTGAAATGAAAATCTACCTGTGAGATTACAATTACTTGCTAGAGAGAGAATTAAGCTGTGACAAACTGAAGAATACAGGTGGGGAATTAGCAGCAGCAACAGATGAACTCTTAAGCAAGAAAGATCCCATTGTCATGCAAATGTCCTCAGTGACAGAAAAACAATGGAAGACAAATGCAGTGCAGAAGAAAATAGGAAATGAAGCAAATGATAACTGAAGAGAATATTTGTCCTTAGTTCTCCATGAGGAACAGGAGGGACTTGGAACATTTGTAAATGGTGAAGAGGAAAACAGGAATTCAACAGCATCTATTTTGATCATTGTATTACTGTTTGGTACAATTGACTGAAGCTGTGTAATGATTGTGAAGCTGATATATTTGAGGGTTCTCAATGTTCGTTCTTCTTATATTCATCTCAAGAAGGCAACAGGGGTAAAAAATCTTATTTAAATTTCCACTGAGTTGGCTGCTTAAATGAGCTAGGTAAGTCACAAATGTCTTGCACATATTCAAAAAGTAATCATTTTAAGCACTTAATTAAGCAGCCTTTGTGTTGCATCCACATAAATAAGCTTGTTAACATTTGTTTATTAAGCAAACACAAGGAAGAAAAATAATAGCTGATGAAGTGTTGCCTAAAAACAAACAAAAACTATTCATTTTGCCGTGCGGTTAATTCCTCAGTAGTTTTAAAAGAATATGTGCAGATTAAATGGTCCAAAATGGTGGATGATTTATGAATGCACCAATCACTGCAAAAAGTTGATCAAATGCCAACACTGTAGACATTTCCACACGGAACAAGAGTACACACCACCATTTGCATTCTGATACTTTTTTTAAAAGGCACGTTATATTAATTGTCTTTCAAGAGCAGCATTTATTTATTTGCTTAGCTTCATCAGCATATATGTACATTGAACAATCCCTAGCACCTCCAGGTAGGGCTCAGAAAGACTCCCATCTGAAACCCTGAAGAGTAGCTGCTGGTCAGTGTAAAAAATACTGAATTAGCTGGACCAATACTGTGACCTGGTATAAGGCAGCTTCCTGTGTACCATGTGTAAAAGATGAAATACAGAAACAGACCTCTGGCAAAAAGAAAGAAAAGAACAGTTTTTCTCCTAAAGGGTCCATCAGTCTTATCTATCCAAAATATTCCTTTTCATAAGGATAAAGATTAGGATCTCCCAACTTTCAGGGCCAAACTACATTGGCGTTGATGGAGGATGTCCCCACAAAGCAAATACTAGCTTCAGAAGAGGGATTTTGCTCAGGACTGCACCAGGAAGAGAAAGGGTTATGCTCCATCTCCACTCATGCTCCAATTCCATTCTATCTGCTGCCTCAGTGGATGCAGTTTGCTCTTTTAAAACATCATGTTCATTAGATGCTCCTCCCTTCATGCAAATGGTGAACTGTAGCTTCTTACCACATCTGAACTGGTTAATGGCTTCGAACCAAGCAAGCCTGTGCAGCCATACTTTCAAGTTGGCTTCTGGCTTGTTCAGAAGCCATTCTCCGTAGTTCTACATTCACACGTAACAGGAAGCTATATTCCTGGCTTGTTCTCTCAGTTGCGCAAAGGGAAGAATGAGAAGCAAAGGGACTGTGTGCTGGAACACACAGAAGTTCATTCATATCCTGGCCAATTAAACCAGGATTGGACCATCCAAATCCAGCCACTCTAGCCAAGCACGGTGGCATTATTTAGCTGCAAAATGTCTCATCAGAGAAGTGGAACGCAGCCAACGGCAGCACGCAGCAGGATTAGGCAGCTGCCAAGGGCCCAGCATGCCAGGAGAGCCCACCAGTGGTTGAGCTGGATTCTTCTGCCATTTTGATGTTCACACAATGCCTGGGAGCGACATCAGCTTCCCTGGGGCTATTTAAGACCTGTGTGCCCTGAGGGAAGGCAGAAGAGAAGCCCAGGCCTGGGAGCAACTGCCATCAGCTCCTGAAATGACCGGCCTGAGAGGGCTATTGGAGCAGCCCCTCCCCCGCCTTCCCTGGGGCTACAGAGGGAAGGCAGAAGAGAAGCCCAGGCCAGGGAGATTGTACCAGCAGCTCCAGAAGAAACCTTTAGTTGGCCTGAGAGAACTGGTGTTTGTTTGGTTGGGGGGGGGGTAACGTTTGTTTGTTTGAGTATTTAAACATTGTAACCTGCTTTGGGTGCCTTAGCAGAAAGGCGGTATAGAAATGTAATAAATAAATAAATAAATAAATAAAATGGTGGGTGACTTGTAGGTGCCCTGGTGCTCTGCACCCCAGTACCAGTGCTGTGGTAACCTTGCTAGAGTAGGGGCCCAGTGATGACATTTTGCGGGGGCGGGGTTTTTGACATGCGGAGTTAGCCTTGAGGAGGTTGAAGAAAAGGTTTGGATAGTATAAGACAGCATCTTAACACTGATTATTGATACGAGAGACCAGGCACAATACTTTTCAACAAGGTATTAATTTCTCCTGGATTCCTCATTTCTTTGCATAGCCTTTTCTACTGTGTGAGGCTAATATTTAACTTCTATTTTAAAAACTGTTATTCACCCAGGACAAGAATATGGAAAGCCCCCTTGGAGCAATTTGCTCTTTGACAATTATTTCAGTTGTTTCATACCATCTCTGAGGCTTTTTAATCATGTCGTCGTTTCTGCATTACGAAAGACAAAACGCCATGGTGCTTCCGGAAAATTACTGATAGTTGCAGAATAAATGGGGTGTGGGAGTACAAGATTTAGTTATTGCCTTTATTTTTGAATTAGTTATTTACACACAAACAAATTAATTTCTATTAATTCCTGTTCATTCTGACCAGTGTGAAGAAGCACAGCGGAAGCTGCCTTATACCGAGTCAGACCCTTGGTCCATCGAACCCAGTCTACCCTGACTGGCAGTGGCTATCCAGGGTTTCAGGCAGGATTCTTTCCTAGCTCTACCTGGAGATGCTGGGGGTTGAACCCAGGACCTTCTGCATGTAAAGCAGGTGCTCTACCACTGAGCTACAACCTCAACTGTCACCACCAGCAGCCATTCCAGCAGGCTGTGCAGAGGGAGAAGAGAGGGAGCACAGGGCCATTCCACCAGCCCTGCCAGAAGAATTAATTATTTCCCCCCTTCTTCCCTCCCCATTCCTTTTTCCTTGTGTGTCGTGTCTTTTTAGATTGTAAGCCTGCGGGCAGGGACTGTCTTGTTAATTGCTGTAAACCGCCCAGAGAGCTTCGGCTATTGGGCAGCATAAAAATGAAATAAATAAATAAATAACCCCTAGTGTTCTAGATTATTAACTTTTACTTTCCAGAGATAACCATTCATCACAAACTAGTAGAGCTTTCTTTCACCCCTCTGTTCTGAAGATGACATTTTACATCAAGGAACTGCACCAACTAAATGTGAGCTTAAGGAGCCTCTTATTCAGCTTCTCCTTTTCAGCCTGTAAATGATAGTAGCTGAGCACTGGGGGTGGGGATAGAGAGCCAGTGTGGCGTAGTGAGTGTTGGACTGGGACTCAGGAGATCTGGGTTCTAGTCCCCGCTCGGCCATGAAGCTCACTGGGTGACTTTGGGCCAGTCACTGACTCTCAGCCTAGCCTACCTCACAGGGTTGTTGTGAGGATAAAATGGAGAGGAGGGGGAGGATTATGTAAGCCGCCTTGGGTTCCTTGCAGGAAAAAAGGTGGGGTATAAATACAATAATAAATAAATAAATAAATAAATAAGTGAAATGTGGGGTTGGAGGAGGTGTGTGATTAGGATCTCTCCATGGGTTTTATTTTACTAATTAACAGCCCCATGAAGCTACACTGAAGATAAAGGAGAGGGTCTTTAACCCTTCCCCCCTCTCCATGCCCTGCCTCTGTATTTGTCTCTTTCCCTCACAGAGTTAATAGCAGAGACATGTGTGAGAGATTTATAGTAGAGGAAAGGGTTAAAGACCCTCTCCCAGAGCACCACTTCTCCACAATCTTTTTTTTTAAAGAAAGTCCTATATGGCTGCTAAATTAGTACAACAAAAACCAGAGTGGGGGAATCCTAATCATAGATCTTCAGGATCAATAAGTAGGCATTTTATCCAAAGGCTTCTTGAGACTATTCTTGTTCTAAAAAGGATCGCTGCCCCCTAGCAATAAATTGGGCTTACTTTCAAAGCAGAAGAAAAAGGCCTTTATCTAAATTCTTCCTAGACTACATTTTAATACAACCAATTAAGAGGGTTCACATATAACACTTTACATTGAAAAGTTGAATCTACTATGACAACACTTCTACAATAATCCACAGCAATGCAATGTAATGAATGCATATAATCCTTTTTTCTTTATTTTTAAGGACAATTTTATATCTTCTTTTTAAAAAAAAGAAAAGAAAGAAAGCCGCTGAAAAAATTAGCATAAAATCTAGTTTGAAAGCGAGGATCTCTCACAGAAATGTGGTGGAGCATTTAATGACAACAATGAATTTACTCTTTATGTACATGACTGTGTTTTCATTTTGCATAGAAAGTAGACTCATCTGCTAAAACTGCTGCATGCATATTGCTGGTACTCTGTTAGTTCCAAACATGCAGGGAAATGGATGGAGACCGTAGACCTTTGTATAATATATCTTTTACAGAATTCTCTTCAAACTAAAGAGTGCACATATCGATTGAAGTTGTAGCACATTGCACCTGGAAATGGCTGCTACACAAGCAGAGGTGTGGCTAGGGCTGGACCTTGGAGCCAAAGTCCAGGGCCCTGCTGTCCAGGGGCCCTCAATGAACATGCAGAGCGTGGCAGATGATGGGTAGTGGCAAACAGGCCTGGCATCAGCTCCTGGACCAGCATGGGCATGCCAGGGCCTACCAGGGCTGACTCTGCTTGCCACAGCATCCCTTCTCTCATCCTATTTTCCAAAAAACATTTTATAGTCAGGAGGCAGCTGGCTGGGCATGTGCATGGTTTTGGATGCTCATTCTATTATTTTAACTTTAAAAATATGTTATCTTTTTCTACAACAAAATGATGCTTATTCCCAAGTAAATGTGTTTTGGGTCAGGGCAGCAGAAGCAAACTCCATTTGATTCCTGTAGTCATGACAGTGCTACGATTTAAATGAGTTTAAAATGCAAAACTCCATGTGCTTGGGGTATTTCTTTTCTAAATAAGGGTTGGAAAACAGGTTTTTCTTGTTTGTGAGCTCTGCCATATCAGGAATGCAGAAGCCATTCTAAAAGCATGGAATGGCAGTTGGAGGGCAGGAGAAGAGAAGAGAAATGTTAGTTATGTGCTTCACATCTGAAGTAAAACAATGGCCATCTAAAGAGGGGGGGGTATGACCATTAGGTCCCTGGTCTAAAATTACCTAAGTGTCCCATTGTAGCAAGGCCTTAAGGGAGAAATAGCTTGAGCCAGTGTGGCACAGTGGTGAGTGTGTTGGACTGGGACTCGGGAGATCCGGGTTCTAGTCCCCGCTCAGCCATGAAACTCACTGGCTGACTTTGGGCCAGTCACTGCCTCTCAGCCTAACCTACCTCACGGGGTTGTTGTGAGGATAAAATGGAGAGGAGGAGGAGGATTGTGTAAGCCCCCTTGGGTTCCTTGCAGGAAAAACGGCGGGGTATAAATATAACAAATAAATAAATAATAAATAATCTTAATGTGGAGAAACGAGCCTTTGGGGGTACACACACACACCTCATGTGTGAACCGGCTGGGGTGGGGTGTGCACAGTTAGCGTGTGGAGAAAGGAGCTTTTGGCGGGTTCCTGCATGCATGCATGCAGGAACACACACACACACACACACACACGCCTCCTCATGTGTGAACCAGGTGGGGGCTGGGAGGAGGCGAGGGCCTCGGATGGAATGGGTGGCGCCTAGATGCCTAGAGAAGCTGGCCTAGGCTTTTCATATGTAGATAGTTCAAGCCATGACTCACGAGTTCCCTCCCCCCTGCCTTGCCAGTTCCCTCCCCCCTGCCTGGCCAGGTGAAGTTCAAATTGATTGGCTGAAGCAAGAAGGCTACAGCAAGGGGGAGGGGGAAGAGCTATTTCCCCACGTGTAGCCTTTGTTCTTTGTCTTAGTCCTTTTGGTAGCGTGCCCGGCATGGCAGCGCGCCAGCGAGGGGCCCAAGCCTTTAGGGGGGGGGCCTCAGGAATCGACCCCAGGCAGCCCTGGTAAAAATTGGCTGGTTTGAGGGCTCTAGAAAGGCAGGTCTTGTGGAGGGCTATCTATCTCAGACCGGCAGGTAGATGGAATAGTTCCCCCCGGGCGGCAAGGCTGTGCTGGATCTAACCCTTGAAGAGAATACCCTCAGGTAACTGGTGTGTGCCTGAGAGATCTTAAGGAATCAGGTTTTATTGTTTTGCAGCTTTACTGTGTACTAAAGTGTCTCTCTGTCTCTCTTGTGTGCTTCTCTCATTTCCCCTAATCTTGTTGTTTAAATGCTACCAGAATAAACCTGTTTGGTTTTACCCCACATGGGTTTTGTAGTACTCTGTTGGTTCAGTATCTAGATCCAGGTTACAGAATTGAAGGCGAGTCCCTAAACAGAGATCCAAGTAGGATTGCAGACAGCTGAGGCTGGCAATCTGGTACCTTGAGATCTCAGAGGGTCTTGGTTCCTTTGCAGGCAGGAAAGGTTGGGGGTCTGGTGGGCCAGCCAGCCCCCCCTTCCTCCATTTGGGTAAGGGTGGGGTGGTGGCGGGCCAGCCAGGCCCCCTTCCGGGTCACATGGTGGCATGCGCTGGGATTCCTTTGAGTTAGGAAAGGGTGGAGGTCTGGCGGGTCAGCCAGCCCCCCCTCTTCCTCCACACTTAATATATGGTCTGCAAGAGAAAATCTATCCCGTGTTAAGCACTCATTCATCATCTGTACGTCCATAGCTGGAATGTTTGCTTTATATGTTCAGAGAAGGAGAGAATCACACAGATGTAGTTCCAAAAGCCATGTTGCTGTAATACATTTATTAAGCCAATGAAAAAATAACCAAAAAAATAAATAAATTGTGCAATCTTTCGTGATCCCCAGATGTCTACTTCAGGCAGGATGTTCAGAAGAGATCTGGGGATCCCGGAAACTTGCACAATTTGGAGCCGTGATATTTTGGTTGCCCTAATAAATGTGTTGTAGCAACATGGATTTTGGAATTTTTCTCATTGTCAACAGGGATACCTTTGCTTTTTTGTGAGACAGATATAGTTGGATCTTATCATTTTTTTTCATGTGCAGAAGTTTTATGCAATTGGAGTGTTTTGTACATATTTTTACTTTAGCAAGCAAAAAAGGGGGAAGAGGGAATGAATGAATGAATGAATGAATGTGTGATACAAGTGTGGGGCTCAGTTTTAGCTTTTCCTGAAGGGCTAAGATTCCCACTGACAACCACATTAATAATAATAACATATGTCATTGCCTGAACTACTGCGATGCAAAAGTGGCTGTGTTTTGTGCCTTGCAAACTCTTTAACTCTAAGGTGAAGAGGACTCTCAAACAAAAATAATTTTCCTCTTGATCCCACATATTTTATTATAAGTGCTTCATCTGCAAAAAGCTAAAAGGAATCTAAATTTAAAAATGCAGCCATTAGACTTCCTGCTTAATGGGTTTTGGGGAGGGGGGTTATGTCAACTACTTGCCTTTTTATATTCTACTGTTTGTTGGGATTATAAAGAAATGTACAATTAACCTGTCAAATCTTGCTCTGCCATTGCCAAGATCTTTGTACACATCTGTCACACTGACCCATATCAGGTTAAGAGGATGCCAAAGAATTACAGAATGCATCAGAAGGTAAGGTTAGCTTTAACAACTCTGTGGTCCTATGTAATACTGAATTACCAGAATACTTCCTGCTTCTAGACCCAGCCACTGTTGCCTGATCAGCCTGCAGTCAGGCAGAAAGCCATGGCAGGCATCAGTACCCATAGAGCCTGCCAGTTGCTCACTCCAGCCCTGGTGGGCCATGTGCAGGCAGAGCTTTAAATAATTACAAGAATTACTGCTGAATAGTTTTTGCATGCTGTTGTATTTCCATTGATTGCGAGGGTTTCTTTGGTGTGCAAATACATGTCTTGTCCTTCTCTATTCCTCCTCCTGCTTTTCCATGTCAGATATAAGAGTGGCCACAAGTGCATGTTATGGTCTCATGCAATTGCGTTAGCCTTACAGAGTTACGCTGGGGCCTGGAAATGAAATGACAGCTGGGAGCCCAGGGCTAAATACAATTTCCTCTCCCTTCACCAGTTTCCCACAATCTGTCTGCACAGTGCTCAGGTTATTAATGGAACTGACATCCCTGTACAACTGACTGAGCACTGGCAGCAGCCAGGTAACAAGGGAGAAGCTGACAGCAGCAAATCATCTAACACCAAAAGATTAGCGATAACCCAACACGTTATGGCAAATGGTTTCAGATCAAGCCAAAGAAGAGGAACACTTTTCGCCTGGTTACTAAATCAATGCTGTTGTTCAGGAAATTACATACAAATTATTGGGGGGGGGGGTGTCAGGGACAGCTGGTGCCTCCAAAAGGTGGAAGTACCAACACCATAATAAGGTATCTATCCTGCCATATTATCCCCTTTTCAGTCCAGCAGCATTGGGAGTAGCTGAATTGAGAAAACCTATGAACCTGCCTGGGTCCCCTATCCCAAGGCAACACAATTGTCCCATGTGCCCAGTGGGCAGGCCAACCTTTTACACAGCCTGAGGGTCTCTTGCTCTGTATCACTCATTTCCAAGTTCAGCAACATTTTTAGAAACATTTTAATGATTGGTGGGGAGTGAGTAATACATTTATTTATCATGCTCAGGCAGCAGAAATGCACTATGATTTATTCTTCCAAAGATAATTTGCCACTGACTTTATTTTGAAGAAACAATTACTATTTTAAAGAGGACCCAAGTTAATATTACATTAACATAGTCTTAGGTTGCCTCCATCTCTTTTCTCTAAAGGACACTTATTATAGAAGGCATCATTCAATATAGTTTTGCTGATCGAGCAATAACCTCTCATGTGAGGTAAAGGAAAGCCCTTTTAAAAGTGTATTTCCACACTCAGCATCTTTTCTACTATGCTACAGGGTGACTCAGAGATGGGCCAGGATGAGAATTATTGATGAATATATTCACAACCAGCTAACATATATGTCAGGCACACAATAGCATAAACACCCAAAAGAAATGGAGGCAGTTAAATAATGTAGTTATTTAAGTGATAAATCAAGAAATAATGCAAAATCATGTTATAATAATAACAATTATTATTACTTATTTGAAGCCTTTCCCCTACAAATAGTGCTCAAGGTAGATGACAAAACTATAATATAAACTACAAAATTGTAATTGTAATTAAAACATAAAAGCAAGTCAGTTAAAAGAAAATCAATAAAGAAATAAACAGCACCCATCAGTTAAAATCTACTTCAAGAAAGTTTAAAAGCCAAAAGCCAGTCTGAACAAAAACAAAACTTTGTCTACCGGTGAAAAATCAACAAAGATGGAGCTAGACTGACTTCCCTTGTCTGGGAGTTCCAGAGCCTGGGAGCAGCCAGCAGCCACCAAAAAGGCCCAATCTCCTGTTTATTATATTTTTACATCACCCACCCTGGGCGATGTACAATAATTAAAATACAATAAAACACCATTAAAACACCATTAAAACACCATTAAAAAATTTAAAAAAACAAAACAAAACCCCTAACCCACCCCATATTCCCACCTGAAGAGCCATGTTTTTAAAGCCCAGCGGATGTTCATCAAGGAGGGGGCATGACGAAGGTCACTGGGCAGGGAGTTCCATAACTTGGGGGTCACCACAGAGAAGGCCCTCTTCCTAGTCCCCACCAGCCTGGCTGCTCTGGCTGCTGGGACAAGGAGAAGGCCGTCCGTGGCAGACCTTGTTGAGCGGCCTACTTGGTGTTGCTATGTAAGGCTTTATAGGTCAAAATCAGCACTTTGAATTGTGCCTGGAAACAGACTGGTAGTTAGTGAGGCTGTTGCATCAAGGGAGTCACATAGCCTGGCTACAGTATTCTGGACCAGCTGAAGCTACCAAAACAGTTTTCAAAGACAGCCCCATGTAGAGCACATTACAGTAGCTCAACTGGGATGTAACCAAGGCATGAATCATCATGGCCAGATGTGACATTTCCAGGAACGGGCACACTTGGCACTCTAGCCTTAGCTGTTCAAATGCACTCTGGGACGCCACCTTAACCTAAGCTTCAGTGTTCAGGGCTGAATCAAGAAGTACACCCAAACTATGCACCTGAACCTTCAAGGGGAGTGTAATCCTATCCGAGACAGGTTGGATCCCTATTTCCTTATTGGCTTTTGACTGACCAGGAGCACCTCTGGCTTGTCTGGATTAAGCTTCCATTTGTTTGCCCTCATCCAGACCAGACATTGATTTAGAACTTGAACAGCTTCCTTGGATTTAGATGGAAAGGAGAGATAGCGTTAGGTGTCATAAGCATACTGTTTGCATTGAACCCCAAATTTCAGATGGAAGATGGGGGAGAAATTCATTTGGTTTACAAATGCAAACATAACTAATTTCATAATTCATACTTCAGAACCTATACACAAATTGCAATTCAATTATCCTTCAAAATGCACTCTTCTCTGAATTTTGTGGAGTGCTTCAATCAATAAAATGTGTACAAAAATCTGTATATTGGGAGAAAGTATGCACAAAAATGAGGGTATTCATGAAAATAACGTTAAAATGCATCATATTAGGGGAAATTGCTTGAAAAATGTATATTATAATGCAAAATTGCATACAAAAATGTATGTATTAGGAGACATGTGCACATAAATGCATATCAATTTACATGCAAACTTGTTTTTAAAAATTCTCAAACTGATGTGGAAATGGGATGAACTGAATTTAAGACTAGAAAAAAGAGAAACTGACAGAAATCAAAATTGACATCCATCCCTACTCTGGATGATCTCTCCCAATGGTTTCATGTATGTGTTAAAAAGCATCGTGGACAAGATGGAACTTTGAAGGACACCATAGGTCGACAGCCATGGTGTTGAACAGGAATCCCCCCCCACACTTTGCCAGCACCTCCAAGAAGGACTAGAACCACTGTAAAATGGTGTCCTCCAAGTCCCATCAGGCAGTCCAGAAGGATACCTTAGTTGATGGTATTAAAAGCCACAGAGAGGTCCAGCAAAACCAGTAGGGACACCACCACCACCACCACCACCACACACATCATAGATCATCCTCCAAGGCGACCAAAGTAGTGCCGATCCAATAATCAGGCCTGAAACCAGATTGAAGTGGATTTAGATAATCTGCCTCATTCAGAATCACTTGGAACTGAGATGCTATCACATTCCACCCAAGAATGGAAAATTGTACAATTTGGTCGGGTTCAGGGAGGGTTGTTGTTGTTTTTAGCAAAGGTCTCACCACCACCACCACCGCTTTTAGGCATGATGGAATCACATCATGTTGTAAAGAGGCATTCACCACCACTATCCTTACCCACTCAGCCAGACCCCGGCCCCTGGCCACATTTATAAACCAGGAAGGATAAGAGTCAAGCACACACATGGTAGGCCTTGCTTCTGCAAAGATCCTATCCACATTCTCAGGCTGTACAAATTGAAAACTCTCTATTATAACTGGACAAGCAGAGGCCAACGTTATATCAACTGGACCCATTCCAACCAAAGCATCCAAGTTGGCACAGATATGAGCAATTTTATCTGCAAACTTTCATGAAAACTGGTCATAACAGGCTATCAAGTGATCTATGTTTTCTTATCGAGGGCCAGAATGGACAAAACAGGGAGAGATTCACCCCCACCCACCCATCCCCACTCTTGTCCAACCAGGTGATACAAGCTAGGTTGGCATGCTGGATGGCTGTTGTTTTCTAATTCACCAACCTGGCATTCAGCAGCAGTACCTTCAACCCAGGGGGACGGTCACCAAGGCCACTTAGGCTCTCTGAATTGAGAGATAGTACAGGAGCAACCAACACCATGATGCAGTACCTTTTCCTATAATGACCCAGCTGCCTCTCCCCACCATATCTCCCTTCATCCTTCATTGGTATAATGGCTTTTGTAAAATGAGAGTCTATGGATTGAATCCAGACTTAGCCATATTTAGATTAGACCAATTGAAATCAATGGGACTTAAGTTATTCAAGGCTAACTTTAGTTTCATTGATTTCAGTGGGTCTACTCTATTACTAAGTCTGGATCCAACCCTATAATCTTTTCATGCATGACACTGAAAAACTGCTTTAAGCTACTGTTCATGCAATTTGTGTCATGTGTGAATGTTGTCATCACATGACAGAATGTGGAAGAGAGCCATTTTTAATCAATTTACTGTACATTACAGGCTTCTACAAAAAAGCATCCAATCAAGCCTCAGGATTCATGCATCAAGTGCATCATGTGCAAAGGAGGAAAAGAAGTTGTGATAAGGGAAGGGGAAATAGACTGAAATGTGGCGTCACCCTATATGTTTGCCTCTGCAGAACAGTTGTTTAATATGCTATTACTCAGGGACAATAAGGCCATTTCTATTTTCCCTTCACGCCCCTACATGCTTACACCCTTTGTGCATGACCCATTGTTTGATTTAAATGGGACTAAAAATGGGAATGCCTGAGGGGTATGTTTGGAACATGTAAACATGTTTCTTGTTACTCAGTTTCAATGACTTTCTGTGTTTTTCAACTAAGAGAGAACCTTTACATGTAATAAATGGTGTTAAAGTGTGTATGACATACTTTGTGGGCAGATTGTCACTAGATTGTGACAAGGGATCATATTTAAAAAAATTTTCATAATGTAGCATACTTTAAGGATAGTGTCTCGTGTTTAAAAAAATACCCTTAGTTATACACACGTTAGGCTCAAATGCTTCTGCCTTTTTTGCCGATACGAATGTTCTTAACCTTGTTGACATGTAAGAGAAATGAAAGGTATATTGTGGCCATTGTAACTTTTACATTAGTGTTGCAGACTGATTTGAACAAATACTGGTTTAAGCCTCATGTGTTGAAAACCACAACACCCTTACACTGAAAGGATTACAGGCAGTCCCCAGGTTAAGAACATCCGACTTATGGACAACTCGTACTTACGAACAGGCTTCTGGGTTCCCCAGCTCTACGTCGTCTATGTAGAGTATAGCGTCGTAGTATACGTAATTTACGCAATTTGCATAAATGCCGTATACTATACTGTTCCGACGTACGTACAAATGCGACTTAAAGACATTCTTAAGAACGGGACTTGTTCGTAACTTGGGGACTGCCTGTAATAAGTGCAGTTTGCTTTAAATCTTTGGTTACTATAAATAAAATCTTGGGTTAATGTAAAATACAGTCGGGGGGGGAACGTAAAGAAAAATCAAAAGTGTATGAGAGCACAGCAGCAGCCACCAGTTATTAAGCTATCTACACTCTATAGAAGCACCTTGAGCTCCATCCAGAGAATTGTGCATGAACTGCAGTTTAACTAGAAAACATGATCTCAGAACTTATACTTTTATTTGTACATAAGGTACTGTTAACCATATATTGAATTCCTGGTTTTGCTTAAAGCCACCTTCAGCAGAAACAAGTTGAAGTGGAGGATCCGCTAGGAAAGTCCACTGGCCGATATCTGCTCTCTGGTGTTGGATCAGTAGATATGAGCTAGGTCTGGAAGTACAGCGACTACCTCAGCTCGAACAGAAATATCAGTCTGTTTTTGGTCCGTGTCACTTCTGTGTGTGTTCACTCTCAAGTCCACTTCATCCTGTTTCTGCATTAATCTACGCTATATATATTTCAAAATCTGCATCAAAAAATGTATTTAAATTCAGTTTTTAAACACCATTTGAGAAGTGTGAAAGCCAGTGCATAACTAAGTTCCTGTCTGCACATTCATCCAGGAAGTGCAGATCGGATCAGTTCCTAACAGAATTCACAAAGATCAAATTCCTCAAACATCCCTACAGAAAACACAGAACAGAAATGCAGGCACACAGCAGAGCAGCCGTCTCCAACCTGGCACCCTCCCAATGTGTTGGACTACAACTCCCATCATCCCCAGACAGTGTGCCCCCTGGCCATCCTGGCTGGGAATGATGTGAGTTGTAGTCCAACACATCTGGGGGTGCCAGGTTGAGGAAAGCTGCTGTAGAGCTTCTTCTGAAGTTTAAAATAAGCTGATTAAGGTTGCATAAATGACAGTGTTGCTTTGAAACCAAGTTCTGCCGCAGCCAGTGTCCCACTGCTGACACCTGCTGTGCTCCAACTGCTGCGGCTAGATCTGAAGCCATCATTTAAATTTTCCAAAATGTCACTGTCATAGCATCACTCTGAGGCGCCGTCAGAAATTTAAATGGTGGGTGTTGTTTTATTTTCCCACAATGCCCCAGAGTGAGAAACTGAAATGGTGGGTCCCCATGGGGGTCACCCAATGCTACTGCTGCCCTCTGCTGCCAAGTAAGCCCATGGGGTGGGGGCACCAATGCAGAAAGAGGGCTCACGAGTGGCCACTCTGCAAGAGCCCCCTCAAACCTGGATCTGCCCCTGCCGAGCTGGAGGCAACAGCAGGTGACATGTGCAGCCTTAACATTAGTTATGACATTTGACCTCAGTGACTTAGTGCATCTGTATTTACCAGGCCATCTAACAGCTTCTACAAAGCTTTAAATGACTCTCATAATAAGGTCACACTATCCCTAAAAACTATCACAAGGGATCCTTCTCCTCTGCACTTCTCCGTCTCAGGCCAAACTCCAATGCTATGGAGTATTGAAACCTTCGTAATGATGGCAGGTACTCCTAAGGTTCTAGACGCCTCTTATTTTATGCTCGGCTATGCTACATTTGCAATGGGAATGGTACCCCCACAAACACAAAGAAAAAGACTCCTGTGGTGATTTCTTGCCTTCCTCATTATAACATTTCCAAATAGTTTCCGTACAACAGCTCCATAAAGTACTAAGGATCCCTAACCCCACTCCACATAATAATTAGCTACAGGTAAGGCGGAGAGTTACTCACTACCTGATCTAAATGATGTTGTATGCACCTGTAAACCTGATGACAGTGAGGAATGGGAGAACTCACCAAAAGGATAGTTTTCAGTGGGATTCCTTAAAGAACATTCTGATGGGCATTCCTCATTGCTGACATTTTCACCTGCATCTTATCTGTCCACGCATTAATCCTATCCTTGCACTGTCTCCACCAATGAAGTTCTACTGAAGCAATGCTTCTTCTTACAACTGCAAGCCGCAGTGGTTCATTCATTTGTGGATTTAAAAGATGCAAATATGCCAGTGAAGAGTTCCAAAAAGCAAAAGGTTATGCAAGGGAACAGAAGAGGGGAACACTGTGATCTAGAGCCATGTTGCAGGCCTTTTGTCTTCAATCAAACCCACATGTATCCCCTCCGTGTCTCTCCCCTGTTTCTGAGGCTTCAGCCTGACATTTCCTTTGCTAAGTAAGGTTGCAATCCACCTCCAGCTGATGACACCATCAAATTTCTCAGCCTTTTATTTGCAGCTATAGAAATAAATATGGCCACTATCAAAAACACAGACTGTACGCTATGTTACTGAATTTTATTTAGTATTTTGGTCAGAATTTTGACACTTTAAAATCTTTGTTCCAATTTTGCTTGCCTCTTTTCTTTTTGAATAAGTTCTTGGAAATGATGCACAATTTAAATATGTTAAGTGCATTCCAGATTACTCAAACCATTTTCTCATCTGCATGATCAAAAAGCTTTGAAGTTTACCTTTGGAAGAAGAAGAAGGGGAAAAAATCAAATTCTGCCTGTTTTCATCTGAGCACAGCATGGGAAATGACTCAGCTGTTGTCTCTATGCCAGTCCCCTCACAAAGGGCATTTTCCAATAAGATGCTACCCAATCACTTCTACAAATAAGGTGAAGAGGCCATTTCTTTCCCTCTGCCTCTGCGTACTCATGTATTTTTTAAAAGTGTCATTCTATGTGAGGCTTGGCATTTGGATGAGCTTCCCCTGAGAGCTTAAAATGGAGGGTTACAATAGCAGTTCAGTTCCAAGAATCCTCTGGTGCCCGTGCGTGAACTATGGTTTTCTCATTGTTTTCTCACACCTCTTGTTTTCTAATGTCACACAATGTATTTAAAACATTATGAATAAGAACGGATTAGAGCACATAGCACATGTTCTTCCTGGAATGCAGTCAGAAGATCATATGCTTGAATGTTGCCTCACATAAAAGAACAGGGCCAGGGCCAGGGCCAGGCATTTTGCTGCCTGAGGTGAAGGACAAGATGGCATCTCCTCTCATTCCATGTACAAAAGCTGACTGGGCTGGCAGTTGAATCTTTCTTCTGGGAGAGGTAATGTTCATGTATTTACAAGGACTAGGTAGCACTTTCACCCACAATATAATTTCTAACTGAATGCAGAATAAATATGGTTATAAATGCTATTTGGGGGGGGCGGGATTTCCCCTGAGCCACTGTGACAAGTACATAGTCTCCAATTGCCCCGAAAATTGAAAATGCCAGGACCGTCCCGAAAACCCTTAAGCCATCACAGCTTCTCACTTTGTTATGCAGAGTCCCGAATTCCCCTGCCTCCCGCAAGCTACTTTAAGGTGCTCTTAAAAGGGTCAAGCCTGGTTATTACTTGGATGGGAGACCCCTCCTCTAGTTTCCTGCATTGAGCAGGGGGTTGGACTCGATAGCCTTGTAGGCTCCTTCCAACTCTATGATCTATGAAATCTATGAAATCAGGGGCCATGGGCAAAACTGCAGCTCAGCAAAAACTTTTAGCTTAGCTGTGATTTTGCCCATGGCCCCTTTAAGATAGCTCTGCTTAGGCTCCAATGGCCACCCACAGTAAGAAGGGAGGGAACAGACCCAAAGATGTGTGTGTGTGTGTGCGCGCGTGTGCGCGCGGTCTACCTACTGCCTCTACTGACAGAGAGGTGAATGAGGGAATTTATCACATGATTCCTATCTTTATATTGCCAAAGATTTTATTTCCTAACAGAGCTGACTCTGTGCCTCTATCAGGTGAGGTACAGTGTCAGAAGGAAATGCAAGAAACTTCCCCTTCTCTCTGAAGCTCCATGTTTGGGGGTGTGGGGTGGGTAAGCTTCTCCTGTTGAATTTGTACCAATCCTGACAAAAAGAAAGAGGTTGCCCTGCAAGCACTGACCCCACCCCCCATGAAAAACACCAGATATCAACAATTAAGGGTTTAAGTAAGGTTTAAAAAAAATTGCAAAAGCCACTTATAAAATATTATAAAATAATATATAATATACTAATGTAATAATTATAATATATAAGATTTTGTGTGTTGCCGCCTGTAATAACTTTTGTACCTGACCATGCCCTTTGGTTGTCTGGCCATACCCTTGGCCGCGCCCTCATGTTGCCTGGCCACACCCTCTTGATCACACCATGTTGCTTAACCATACCTCTTACAAATTCACATGTGTGTCCCTATTTTCATCTGTGAAATGTTGCAGGGTATGCAAGTAACAATGAAGATTAAACTGAATGCGAGATAAAAAAAATACAAGCAAGCATTCACAGAATTTTGTGTCAAAAATACAAACACACAATATCTCTTCAGATTGCTGCTGGGTATATCCACTCGTCTAAAACTTGAATGTACTGAAATGCCTTTACCTTTTCAGTAGCCTTTCTTTTTGTTTCCAAATCCATCCAGGTGTTTTCATTTTCCAACATATCCATAAAGGCCCAACGAATCCCTTCAGTCAGCTCTGCCATCTGCAACACACATTATTCCCTGTGAGAACTTAAGAAACGTGCAGTGCTTTCAGTCCAGGAAAGTGAAGATTTCCATGCAGAAGCAAGCTTGTGTGTGTGGTGTGTGCAGCCAATATGCATACAGATGTGTATCAGGATTGTTGTGGCACCCCATTTGTGGAATATCCTCCCCATGGAAGTGTGACTGGCACTGACCTTGCAATCAGTTCAGCACCAGGGGAAAACGTTTCTGTTTGCCCAAGCATTTTAAGCTGGTCAGTTTGTTTAATGGGGTTGGTTTTTTTACTGCCTTTTATTGTTTTATTATTTTATTTTATTTATTATTTATTTATCTCATTCTATTTGTACCCTGCACTTCATTAAAAAATCCTGGCTGAGTGACAACAATAGTGGTTAGCACATTGGGCTGGGGCTCAAGAGATCCAGGTTCTAGTCCACACTTGGCCATGAAACTCACTGGGTGACTTTGGGCCAGTCACTGACTCTCAGTCTAACCTACCTCACAGGGTTGTTGTGAGGATAAAATGGAGAGAAGGAGGAGGACCATGTAATCTGCCTTTGGTTCCTTGTAAGAGGAAAAAAGGTGGGATATAAATGTAATAATAATAATAATAATAATCAGCAATAAAATAAATAGTATTATTATTATTTTATTATGCGTAGTGGTTAGAGTGTTGAACCGGGACATGGAAGACCCAGGTTCTAGTCCTCACTCAGCCATGAAGCTTACTGGGTGACTTTGGGCCAGTCACTGACTCTCAGCCTGACCTACCTCACAGGGTTGTTGTAAGGATAAATTGGAGGAGGGAGGACCGTGTAAGCTGCCTTGGGTTCCTTGCAAGAGGAAAAAAGGCAGGCTATAAATGTAACAGTAAATAAATAAATATTATTATTTATCTAATACCACTGACAGAGTGGTACAGGCAAAGGCGTTCCTTCAGATACCTGGGTCCCAAGTGATTTAGGGCTTGTAGGTCAACATCAGCACCTTGAATTTTATTACAAATGTATGGTTCACTGTCTTCATATCTTTTGATGCAGGGAAGTTTATAAATACCCAGATAAATAAAGAATGGGAAGAACCTGGTAGTAAATCTGTAATCTCTGTCTAGGATCAGGAAGAGTTGAAAGATGTTTGCAAAACATATACAGTAATACCTTGGATTACAAGTAACTTGGTTTGAGAGCATTTTGCAAGACAAGCAAAATTTTAAATATTTATTTAATTTTTTTTTACTTGATATACAAGCGTCGTCTTGCAATACAAGTACTGTAGTACGGCTTAAATTAAAAATCTCTGTACAAATTTTTTTGGGGGGATTTCGTTTTGATATAAGAGTGTTTTGGATTACAAGCACCTTTCCGGAACGAATTATGCTCTCAATCCAAGGCATGACTGTATACAGGTCCAAAGGGAATTGTGCAGTCTACTGCTGATAGACTGTACCCTACTGATCAATTAAAAATGTGCAAAAAGGTCTGGAAAAGAATATGCACACTGTAACAATGGAGTAGTAGTAGTAGGCGATCACTCGTGACCGAGTAAGATTGTCTTCCAGGATAAAATTACAAAAAGAAATTTATAAAAGGAGGAAATTCTAAAAAATTGTGTAGACTCTAGCGATGGAGTAAGTGGCAGGTCAATCTCCTACCTGAATGAAAGTTTTGATATTGACCTAAGTGGAAAAAGAATGTCCTTATCTAAATGACCGAAGGGAATTGTAGCATCTCATTTTTATGATTCATTACTGCCCTTTTAATATCACATCATTTTGGTACAATATGGAAGTCAGTACAGACTTAGCATTAAATATGACCAAGCATTCAACAGTCAGGAGTAAACTGCATCCCAGGGAATAAGGTAACTTGGAGAATATTGATGGCAGAGCACTGTTTCAATTAACTTAGTGCACTAATGAGGTGAACTCCCTGTTCTTGGAGGTTGCCAGTTCATATTCTAGCTCTACAATTGGACCCTCGTGTATATTCTGGTTTTTATGCACCAGCTGTAGCAGTAGGGGTGGGAGGAGAAATCTATTCATACCACCAGAGTTGTTATCAAAATTGTTCAGGCGTAGCCATATGAAATGCTGCCTAGACTGCAGGTCAAAAACAGTGCTATATTTAGCCCCAAATAATATCTCTTTGATAAAAGGAAGGAGACAAGACGACATCCAGGGCATGAGCTCATCAGTGACTAAATCTGAAAATACCATACTTCCCATAATGCATTATTTGTTTAGCATGGATAAACGTCCACTAGATAAACGTCTATGTAGCTGAAACACAAGGTTGAAAAGGAAAGACAGACAGACTGTACAAAACCAGATGCCCTTCGAAAAGGGGAAAACAATTTGGCATCCCATTTACAAGCCAATCCTCATCCATGTTTACTCCAAAAACAAAGTCCCAATGCAATTAGGTATATTCCCAAGTAAATGTGCACAGGATTGCATTCTAATACTACAATCCTATGTATGCCTACTGAGTAAACATGTGTAGCATCAGGGCATTAGTCAATTATTTAAAGGTCTTCCCAAACATGGGGCTTTCCCCAGTGTGGCGTGTTCCAGATGTTTTGGACTACAACTCCCATTAGCCCCAGACAGCATGGTCAGGGTAATGGGAATTGCAGTCCAAAACATCTGGAGGGCATCATGCTGGGGAAGGCTGGTTGAGGTTCTGTCATTTATGAAATCTTTCCAACCTGTGAAGGAGGCTGATCTTACGCCAACCCTGCAGGGCAGGCCACAGTCCCAAAATTCCCTGGACTGGCACACACCTCCCAAGGTCCCATACACCAAACTGGTGTAGCAGCCCCAACCTTTCAAAAAGGAACACACACCAAGATTAAGTTGGAGACTTTATTAAAAGTAAGAATAACAAATTAGTCAGTGTAGGGTCTCCAAGTGTCCAATATAAGTAAAATAATCCCTTATAAAAAAGGGCTAAAAGAAGGTAAAGGGGGAAGGGGGTGAGGTAGTTGTTGTGAGGAAAAGGGAAAGGGAATAAAAAGGGACTCTAAAAGAACATAAAAACAAACCCCAAGAGTCTGCAGGAACAAAATAAGTCAAACCAGGCCTAGCTTTTCTTAGCTACCCTGTCAGAGTGGCATACCTGCCCAGATGGAACTTCCCAGCATCCACGCCCCAATGGAAGAACCCTGAAGCCTTTTCCCCTAGCTTCTTTATTGTCACCAGGGTCCAGTTTCCCGCCCAGCGTTCACCAATCCTGTCTCCCTAACTGTCGAAGGAGGGGCCCCCGCCCTTTCTCAGCTGTAGACACTTTCTCATGACTTCATCCCAATTAACGCCTGACCTTGCTTCCCAGCTCTGCAGCTCACCCTTATCTCCCAGGTGCTCCCAAACAGCCTCCCAGTACATTCCAAAGACTACAGTAAAAATCCGTTAGCTAAACAGCAATGGGGGGGGGGAAGGAAGGGACGTCTAACAGGGTTTCTTCTAAAGTCTCAGCTACTACAAGTCCCATCTTCACATCCCCCCTTTTAAGGAGATGAGACTGGGAGGGAATTCCTGCCAGACCTCATCTTCTACTTATTCTTCAGTGTGAATCCGAGACAAGCTATCAGCCAATACATTTTCCCTCCCCTTAATATGAACTACGGAAAATGTATAATCTTGTAAGGCCAGACTCCACCGTAACAATTTCCCATTCGAATTTTTCATTTTGTTCAGCCAACACAAAGGAGAGTGATCCGTCTGTAATTGAAACGACCTCCCCCAAAGGTAAGGCCGTAATTTCCCCAAAGCCCACACAATGGCTAAACATTCCTTTTCAATGGTGGACAAATTTCTTTCCCGAGGGATCAACTTTTTACTTAAATAGGCCACTGGCAGCAGTTGCCGATCTGGTCCCTCCTGTAACAGCACACCCCCAACCCCAGTTGCCGATGCATCTGTTTGTAACACAAAAGGAGAGGAAAAGTCAGGGGCTCTCAAGATGGGTGCTGCCGTTAATCTGTCTTTAAGAAGGTCAAAGGCCTGCTGACACCTTTCTGTCCAAATTACTCGCACTGGTTTTCTTTTCTGACACAAATCCGTCAAAGGCGCGGCAATAGTACTGTAATGTGGTACAAATCTCCGATAGTAGCCCGCTAGCCCCAGAAAAGATTGAACTTGTCTCTTAGTTTGGGGCACAGGCCAATCTCGGATGGCTTCCAACTTTGCTTCCAAAGGCTTAATATTTCCACTCCCCACCCTATGGCCGAGATACACCACCTCCCCCAAACCAAATTGACATTTTTGAGCTTTTATTGTTAACCCAGCTTCTGTAAGTCGCTCGAACACTTGCCGAAGATGATCCAGATGCTCTTCCCATGTCTGCGAAAAAATGGCTAAATCATCTAAATAAGCACAGGCAAAAGCCCCCAGCCCATTCAACAGTTTATCCATTAGACGCATGAAGGTTAAAGGTGCCGATTGGAGCCCAAACGGAAGAACGGTGAACTCAAATAGCCCTTTATGGGTAACAAAAGCAGTTTTATGGGCATCCTCTTCCGCCAGAGGCACCTGCCAATATCCCTTAGTCAAGTCCAAAGTGGTAATGTATTTGGCTTTTCCCAGTTGTTCTATCAGATGGTCTGCTCTGGGCATGGGGTAGGGGTCTAGATGTGTCAATTCATTAATTTTCCTAAAATCTATACAAAATCTCACTTCTTGGGACTGCTTCTTGCTCACCAGTACAATAGGAGAAGACCACATGCTCTGGGACGGTCTAATAACACCCAGATCTAACATAGACTGTAATTCTTGTTCAATAATTTCTGCATGTCGGCCGGTTGCTCGATAGGGATAGGAGCGCACGGGGGCATGTTCCCCTGTCGGAATGGCATGTTGTACTAACGTCGTTCTCCCTGGAATGCTGGAAAACAAAGGAGCAAAATCTGTAATTAATTGCTGCAATCCTTGGCGTTGCTGTAGAGGCAAAGTTAAAGGCCAGGGTATTTCTTCTATCCCTCCTTTCTGTTGACATTCTTCTAACAGATCCAAAGGCCCATCCAGCTCTTCGGGCCCAGGCTGAAGGGGAAACACAAATTCTTTCTGGTCCACATCCTCTTCGCCTGCCGGCAATAAATCTTTTCTCTGCTGTTTAGCTGACTCTGGCTCTGCTGGGTCTCCATCCCCCTCCCCTGCCCGTCTGTCCGTAGCTGTCGCCTCCCCCTCAGCCGGGGGGCAAGATTCTACTATCGGGGCAGGGAATGCGGGGTCTGGGGAGGCCTGCTTCTTCTTAATTGTCTGACTCCGAGTCACCGCTAAAACAGGGGCTTGACTGGCCAAAAAAGCCAGATCATTTCCAATAAGAAACGTAGTAAATTCAGCTTCATGTACTAACAAGTCCAATTCTCCTTTCCAGTTTTTGTATTCTAACGGTATTCTAGCCAAAGGCATGGCAATGGGGGAGAGTTATAAGGAGTGATGGTAAAAAATTGTCCCTCTAGCATCTGTCCTGGCTTCACCAGACTCCGGTCAATAGCGGAAAGGGCAGCCCCACTGTCTCTCCAACCCTGTCCCCATTGCCCATTAATTTTAAGAGACTCACAGAATTGTAGCTGGCTCCACTTGACTTGTCCCGGTTGAACCAAAGCCATCGCCGGCTCCTTTCTCTTCTGTGACGGTGGATGCCGGGCCGCTACTCCATTTCCCGGGATACGTGGGGCTGGATCTTCTCCCTCTCCCTCGCTGACCTCACTCCAATCTGAGGCTTCTCCGGGGGAGTCATCGAGAGGCACCGGTCTCACGGCACCCACTTTAGCAGCTGTTTCTTTTTGCAACTTGGCCTTTAATCTGGGGCAGTCCCGACGCAGATGCCCTTCCAATTTACAGTAGAAGCATCCGGTCGTCGTCGGGGTTGAAGTAGCTTTGGGCCCGATTCCTCCTCCAGTTGGATTGGATGTTTCACTCTTCCCGCCGCCTCCCGCCGGCTTGGCTGGGGTGGTTCGATTGCTGCTTCCCCCCTTCCGATAAACTCCCATCTGGTCCGCAAGCAGCGCCGCTTGCCGAAGATTGGTGGGCCGCTGGTCACTCACCAGCGCTGCCCTTCCTTCGGGGAGAACGGCATAAAACTGTTCTAAGGCCACCAGCTCTCGCAAATCTCGAAAGGAGACAGCTTGAGCCGTCTCCAGCCATAAATCCAGGGACCTCCGCAGCCTCGTTGCCGTGGAGACAAAACCCTCACCGGGCTCAGCTTTAATCTCTCTGAAACGTTGCCGACACCTCTCGGCCGAAAGGCAAAAAGTTTGTCTGACCAGTTCTTTAAACTGTCCATAATTATGCATATCCTCACGCGGAACGCTGTACAACAGTTGAGCCAGACAGCCTGAGGCTCGTGATCGAAGGGCCGACATCCAGCTGCCCCGGGGAATACGCTCATCTCCGCAGGCAATTTCAAACAAGCCCAAATATTCCAACGGATCCTGCCCCTCATGGAAACGAGGCAGGTCCTTGAAGTTTGGCTTCTCAGGACGAACAGTTCCAGTGTGTTTTGCCAACTGGTTCTGCAGAAGGTCAACTTGCTTTTGTAATTCTCTTTCTCTGGATGTAGGCCTGGGGCGAGACAGGTCGTTTCGTCTCTCTCTCTCCTGGGAAGTAGATCTGGGACGAGACAGATTCGGGATCCTCCGGGTCCGCCGGAGGAGAACCGCTGACGCTCCCTCCTCCTCTCCCTGGTCACTGCCACTGCCCGTGCTCCACCTCCGAGACCTGGGAATCTCCTCTCGACCCCTAGGTTCCACCATCCAGTCTGCCAAGCGAGATGGGATCGACACCCTTCTCTCTTCGCCCTCCGCGCCTTCCCAATCGACAGTCACTTCAATAGGAGGGGCAACTCGAGGAACCTCAACTGGTAAAATGTCCTCCCGGTCCAACACCGGCAGATCGTCTGCCGCCTCTGCTCCCAGCAGGGGTCGGTCCTGATCCAACAGAGCAGACTCCATTTCTGCCCTAACAACTTTTCCCTATCTGGAAAATAACAAACCTTTGCCTGGTTTGACAAACAAATGTTCCTCAGGTGGGCTGCAAAATCCGACCGCTAAGCCACCATGTGAAGGAGGCTGATCTTACGCCAACCCTGCAGGGCAGGCCACAGTCCCAAAATTCCCTGGACTGGCACACACCTCCCAAGGTCCCATACACCAAACTGGTGTAGCAGCCCCAACCTTTCAAAAAGGAACACACACCAAGATTAAGTTGGAGACTTTATTAAAAGTAAGAATAACAAATTAGTCAGTGTAGGGTCTCCAAGTGTCCAATATAAGTAAAATAATCCCTTATAAAAAAGGGCTAAAAGAAGGTAAAGGGGGAAGGGGGTGAGGTAGTTGTTGTGAGGAAAAGGGAAAGGGAATAAAAAGGGACTCTAAAAGAACATAAAAACAAACCCCAAGAGTCTGCAGGAACAAAGTAAGTCAAACCAGGCCTAGCTTTTCTTAGCTACCCTGTCAGAGTGGCATACCTGCCCAGATGGAACTTCCCAGCATCCACGCCCCAATGGAAGAACCCTGAAGCCTTTTCCCCTAGCTTCTTTATTGTCACCAGGGTCCAGTTTCCCGCCCAGCGTTCACCAATCCTGTCTCCCTAACTGTCGAAGGAGGGGCCCCCACCCTTTCTCAGCTGTAGACACTTTCTCATGACTTCATCCCAATTAACGCCTGACCTTGCTTCCCAGCTCTGCAGCTCACCCTTATCTCCCAGGTGCTCCCAAACAGCCTCCCAGTACATTCCAAAGACTACAGTAAAAATCCGTTAGCTAAACAGCAATGGGGGGGGGGGAAGGAAGGGACGTCTAACAGGGTTTCTTCTAAAGTCTCAGCTACTACAAGTCCCATCTTCACACAACCCATTCTGAAAAATAGGATTTTAACAAATAGCCCTAAAAGAGACCTTTGAAATATGATGACTGAAGTTGTGTAGAAGAGGGACCATCGTTTAGTAGCAAAGCACATACTTTGAGTATATATAATTCCCAGGTTCAGTCCATGGCATATCCTGTTAAAGGGCCTCAAGTTTGCAAGGACCACTGCTAGCCCCAATACATTGTACTGAACTAAATGAACCAATGATCTGACAAAGTCAGTTCTGAGAATGCATCAGAAACTGATAGGTATACACATATAAGAATACCCTGCTCAGGCAAACAGTCTTCTTTTACCAGCAGTGTAGTGTGAGAGCTATGAATTCCATGAGATCACACAGCTCCTCTTCCATGGGGGGGGGGGGGATCACATAAATTTGCTACTCTTTATGTTACACTTCTCATGTGAGTAGACTATGTGTTTGAGCAAATTTGTTTTGTGTACTACTCGACCTCTAACTCTTAAAAAAAGCCAGTTCCTTATAACATTGTGAATTTTATATGAATTTTCATAATCCTCTTCATAAATGAATGTGCAATCCCAAACTCTTTTGTGCACTGCTCCTTGGAACTGTTGGAAAGTCTAGTGCAGAGTTGCCTTACATAAAAGAATGTGTGGTAGCACATCATTTAGTATTAAGAGAGAATAAACGTAGGCTAGAGCCAGTTTAGAAAAAATTCAAATCAACTTCCTTTATTAGTGCTTTTATACACATCGTCGAAGAAGGCTATCTAACACTGTTTAATTACAAGCACCCCCTAAAGCTGGGTGCATGAGTGTAAGTAAGTGAAGACATGAGATACGGTTGCTTGCTTCCCTCAGGGAGAAAGCTCATCTTGCCTGATGCAGAGGCAGAGAGGAAGGGGAGGGAGTAGGCAAAGGAACCAATCAAGTGCTAGGACAATAAGGGGGATGAACAAGACAAGCACCTTTTGATACAGCACATTCTCTATCGCCCCCTAGTGTCTGGAAGCATGCGGAGTTGTTCCTAGTATTATCCAACAGATACCGGTACTGCTTTTGTGAAATCCTGATGCCTGTGCTAAGGTATAAGCCCCACACCCTTCCCCTGGCCCAACCCCTTCAATCATTCGGTGGTTCCCGGCTTTTGCATGTTTCCCCCCCCCCCCCATACTCTAAAAGGCTGGAATGCCTCTCCTAAGGCTTAGTTACTGGCAGTAAGAGATTTAAGGTAAAATATGCTGGTATTTTGGCTCCACCCCTTTCCCTTTGTTCCTGACGCCTTTTACCTTCAGCCCCGCCCACCACTGGAATGCGGTCCCCAAGATCTTCTCCGAAATGGAATTTGGCCCTCGAGCTGAAAGTGGTTCTGCACATCTATATTAAGGAGATGGCTGCTGTTATTTGTCTTTGCAGTATAGGAATGCCTCCCGGAGAAGATGATATGTGTGAATGGCAGAGGTGGTCCTGAGAAAACTCAGCTAGATGTGTCAATGAAGAGAGAGAGAGACACCCAAAAAAGAGTTCTAAAAGTTTACTACATTGTCTGCTTTGCTTTTTGCCTTAAATTTTAATCTTCAATCCATGTGTTCAGTTGTATAATTGGTAGAACCAGCAACTGGCCAGCCTCCTGACTGATGTTAAAGGTTTTTGGCCATGTCTTTACAATTCCTGTCTTTACTGTTGCTCTTGGTCAAACTATGCAATATGTTAAAAACGTAGCATGCAGCTGACCCTCACTTTGTTTCTTATCCACAAGTAAGCATGTGGGCCTCTGATCTGCATTGGGACAACCACACATGGGTAGGGGAGGTTTAAACCTCCCTGGCAACCATTTGTTTGCCAAAATCCCCACCTCTCCCCATTGCCGCATGGGGGCTAAAAATAAGAAAGAAAAAAGCCTCCATTTGTGCTAATGGAGACTTTTTTTTTTTAGCTCCCCCACAAGAGAGTTGAATTTTGGAAAACAAGCCGCTGGGGGGAATGTTTAAACCTCTCCAACCCATGTGTGTGGGTCCTAATCCCCCATATTTTATATAACATATTTTATATAATTTTAATTCTGTTTCTGATTTAATTATATTTTTAAATTTTCTATTTTTCTATTTATATGTTTTAACTGTACAAATTTTAATGTTCTGAAGCCACCTTGAGTCCCAATATTGGGGGAAAAGGCGGGTTATAAATAAATAAATAATAATAATAATAATAATAATAATAATAATAATAATAATAATCCAGTTCAGGGCCCCACACACCTGCATGTGCATAAAAAAGGGAGGGTCAGCTGTGAACCTGTGTCCTTAACACTATTCCTTAGGACCAAACTAAGAGTGATCATGACACGTGTAGAATTGGGTCCACTGTCACATCCTTATAAAATGGAGAAGCTGAACCCTACCCACCGCAAACTACATTCCCCCCCAACCTCAAACCCCAAACCCTTTTAAGCCAATTTGCCCCAGTGGAGGTCTGAGACTTGAAAATAACCCCTGTAGGGAGAAAATCAGTGCTCTCTCTCGCTCTCGCTCTCTCTCGCTCTCTCCCTCTCTCTTTAAGGCATTTCTGTTGGAAAAAGATGAGCAGAGAGGGTTCAGCTTTCTGTTCCTGACCATCATCCATGCTGCATTTTGAATTGCCCCACTGCATTCATGGGGAATTGGCCCCTATCCCATTTTACAGGAAATCAGCAAGTTGATTACTTCCGGCTACACACTTAATAGCTTGTCAGGCCTGTTCCTCAGACTACCCCTTTCTCTCTCAAGTGCCTTTGGACCTGTGTCCCCTAGGTTGAACTGCGTGCCTGGCTTTGACTGGGTTCTAGATACTGGGTTCTCCTTCTATTCAGTGACTTGCTTCTGTTGACAGATCAGCTGGCACTGCCTCTTGGACACTTAGACACTATTATAATCCTGCACAACCCTTGTCACAGATGATCACAGTTTGGTACAATATGTTATTTGCTGCCAGGAGTCAGGACTCTGCCCCAAAGTAGTTTCCAGAGCACCTCTGGCTTTTCATCCTGCAGTGACTTGGGGCTAATCCAGAGTGTCCTTCCATGATTGCTTACTACTATTGTGGAAGAACAGTGGTGCAGTTGAGCATTTTTTGTTAGCACGGGATGCTGATGCCAACTGCCACCCCCCTCAGAATTCCCTGTTCCCTTGGACCTGAGCTGCAATCCACACAGTAGATGGGGAGGAATAATTTGCCCAACAACAATATATTGTTCCCTGTTGTAATGTAAAGTACTCGAGGGAGGCTTGGTCTTGGATGGGTAATTCAGACCCATTCGCTTTGCAAAAGACCTCTCCCGGACTGGAGATGAATACTGCTAGAAGGATTTGTTGGTATGGAACAACACAGCTGCTTGAATTCTTGGACTCTCCCTGGGGGCATGCCTATGAAACTGTCATGATGAGCACCTGCATTTCCAAATTTACCACTACACCACTGTGGAAGAAGCAAACAAATTTCAAAGTCATCAAAATGCATGAGCACCTACCATTTCCCTCTTGTCTTCTTGGAAATGTAGATCTACAAACATTCTTCCAGCAACATAAGGGAGAGCGCTTTCCACAAAGTTTACACACTTATCCCATTGAGGCAGTAAGGAAGTCGTCCCTTGAATTACCTGTTTTGATTTAAGACTGATAAATCATGTGTTTCCTTAGAAAAATTCTATGTACTCATGGCAAATCCTGAAAAATAAGACCACTGCCACTGCTACGCACAAAAACTCTTGCTGTTGCAATCTTTCTCTCCCTGTTCCTACCACTCTAACTAGCAGCTGATGATGATGATGATGATGATGACGACAATATAATATAATATATTACAAATCAAATCAGGACTGGATCACATATTTGGGATGGTGACTGCTGTAGCTCTAGTTCTCCAGTGGAGCAGGATTGGGCCTGGCCAATACCTAGATGGGAGTTCTGAGATCCACCTTTACCCAAGAAAGCTATTGGCTTCATAATACAATAAGAGCAGCTTCACACATTAATTATACTTCATTGGTGGGCAGTTTTCTATTTTCTACTTTAAAAAAATAGGATCCTTGTGTTCCACCAATATGTCTACAAATTACAAATCAAGACTTCATGTCCAAGATTTAACAGCTAAGGCATTAACAGTTAATCTCTTTTTAATTATGTTGACTATGCTCATTTGCTGAAGGACTAAGAAATGGCTGGCAGGATCAGTTGAAGGTACACCATTCTCGGGCAAAAAATATATATCAGCAACCTGGTGGTCTGCCAGAAATTGGTCTTGAGATGTCTTCTGCTCAACTTTGTGTAATCCATGAATGTCAGCAAGAAATATATGCAGTGGGAAATCATTGGTGCTGATGATTAAAGTTAGTTGTGACAAAAGGCTAAATGAAACTTGATGGGGGCAGCCACATTTGTTTATTTGCCTCTGTCGCCTTTTTACATCTAAAGCAGTGTTCTCCAACCTTGGGTCCCCAGATGTTTTTGGCCTATGCTGGCTGGGGCATGCTGGGAGTTGTAGGCCAAAAACATCTGGGGACCCAAGGTTGGAGAACACTGATCTAATAGGGGAGGGCTTCAGGCATACATTTTACAGCAACAGCTGCTCACACGAGAGGGCCGGTGAACAGTCCAACTTTAACGCCCCATACTTTTATATTTCAGGCAGTTTTCTCCTACCCCAGCTCAGCTAATATTCGAGTTAGACCGGCTTGGGCGGGAGGAGAGCCTGAAGCATAGAAGTATGGAAAGATAAGATGGGGCGAGGGAGTGTACAACTCACCTCAGCCATATGTACATTTTGATGTAAAAATTGGACCCCGTTCACACACACGCTTCAGACATGAATGTGACAAACACATCATGAATAACAAATGAGATTGTTCCTTTTAAAACTACTTTGGATTAGGTCCCATTGAAAGCAATAGTTAGTTGTGAGTAATTTGTTTCACCGATTTCATGGGACTTAGCCATGACTGACCTTAACTAGGCTGACATCCAGGCCTGGCCCTGGAATTAGGCAGAGCGACACACTGCCTCCAGTGGCAGATATTGGGGAACATCTGCAGCAGTTCCCCAGCCACTCCCCTCTGTTGGAGGACAGAGCTGTTTGTCTCATACAGACTGACCTGCACCCCCTAAATTAGCCTGCTGCCCTCAGTGTGATGGAGGACACTGTCTTGTCACCAGTGTTGAAGTAAAATTCAACTGCCAGTCCAGTTTGCATGGAATATGGTGAGGGGAGGTGCGATCTTTATCCTTTCCCTCAGGCAGCAAAATGTCTTGGGCTGGCCCCGCTGATGCCTTTACCTTTAGTTGCTTCCTATATCAGCACACGAGTAAAATAAACACTCATGTCACCATTCCTGCATTTTCAAAGCCGTACTTTTTCTGATACAGGAAGATTAATACCCATAAACGCTAACATTTCAAACAGTCTTAAGAAAACATCCCAAGGGAAATGTTTTACATATACATGTGCCAACCACTAGAGAATGAAAATCACAGTTTCACAGGGGGGGGGGGGGGGAGAAAGACTTGGATCATGTGTTTAAAAGGATCATGTGTTTATTATTTCCTGCATGCAGAGACGTGACATTATTCAAATCAGTGTCAGGATCCAGGTCCTCATGACCCAGAACAGTGCTATTCTCCGACTTCTATAAAAGCTTCCAATTCAAGTTTTCTAGCTGGAATTATAGTAATTCATGGAATCTGGGTATCAACTGCTGTCAATGGTTTTTATAGGCACAGATGACATATTGATATCAAAATCTCAAACTTACCCTTGAAAACTCCAGCCACCTGTATTGAAAGCGTCGGCTGAGGTTAAATATTCTTGAATAAACCATTCTCCATACCAGATAGTTGGCAATAGTCCTGTCAAAGCAGACACATCTTTATGTAAGACAGTTAAACCCATGTGTCCTTATGCACAGCTGTCTGATACTATAAATTAATACATGAATAGATATTTTTTTTCAGATCAGTGAGCTGCCTGCAATAGTAGCAGCTTCACCTTGAAAATTAATGAGCAATGACCAAACTGACAAAAAACCATTAGACGGAATAGATTGCATGATAACAGCCATTTGGTGTGTGACTGAATGAGCATATTTCAACAATTGTTTATCCTGAGATGGAATCTGGCATTAGAGGTTTTCCCAAATACTCATAAAAGGCAGCAAGAACAATAAAGCAGAGATAAAGCAGATGGATTCAACTAGTACTGGATGGGGTTGCACTCTCCATAAATGATCATGTCTGTAGATTACTCATTACTGACTGCGGAAACATAGACTTTTACCAACTTTGATTAGGATATAATATGTGACCCTATCTAAAGAAAGCAGACGTAGCCTCAGTTATGCATGCCCTAGTTACATACAGACTAGTCTATTGTAATGAACTCTACATGGGGCTGCCTTTGAAGATGACTTGGAAACTTCCACTGATACAGAATGCAGCTGCTCCTGCAGCATGCCTTTGTTGGGATCATATTACACCAATGATGTACTAGCTGCACTGGTTGCCATTGCATTCCTGTATCCAATTCAAAGTGCTGGTGCTGACCTTTAAGGCCCTAAACAGTTTCAGACCAGGGTATCTGAAGGACCACCTACACCCATATGCATCTGCCTGTCCTTTAATATAATCTTTGGAGACCCTAATTATTGGCCTACTACTAAGATCAGTAAAGTTGGCAGAAACTAGAGGTACATCTCAGTGGTGGCCCCTTCTCTCTAGAATTCCCTCCTGAGAGATATCAGGCTACATCTGTGGCTACTCTTAAAAGGGCATTAAAATCATACTTGCTATCTCTGGCTTTTAATTGAAAATGGGTTTTGTTTCCTGTTGTTAGATGTTTGAAATTGTATTTTATTTTAACTGGCTTATTTTAACATTGTTTACATTTAAGGTGCTACTAAATTTTAGTGTTTTATATTATACTGGTAAGCTGCCTTGGGAATACCATGGTTTTGAAAGGTGTCTAAGAAATAAATTAACAGTGCAATCCTATACATGTCTACTCATAGGTAAGCCCCACTGAGTTCAATGGGGTTTACTCCCAGGTAAATCTATATAGGATTGCAGCCTATATAGGATAAATATAAATAATATGACTACAAAATCCATGGGAACGTTTACCCTGTTAAATGTAATGTCATGATATATGATGGTCCTTAGCAAAGTCCTTAATTACAAATATGAAACACCAGTAATGCATAAAGTATCTCACAGATGCAACCATATAAGGTTAAGCAATAGGGTCCATAATATATTTTCAACCCCAATAATAACTAACAAAAATAGATTCTTGTTGAAAGAAGAAGATTTTTGTTGTTTTACGGCTGGAAATGTATGAAGCTTTCAGTCTAACTAACAGAGCTCTTTGATGGGAAAATAATAACAGCAGCTGCTGTTTATCTTTTTCTTGCCTACTTTGTTAAGACAGAAGTGAATGCAACAGCATTGTGAAAGTTTCAAACCATATTTTATTTGGTGCAAAGTCATTTTTTGGTAGACGAGTTACCTAGACAACCTCTATTAATCCATGAGCCAGGACTCAAATTCTTACCATATGTGATGAATAATGCTGAAGGTAGTTTCTGGCAAGGTCTACACCCCAAGAGATGGAAAATCAGTGGTGATCATGTGGTTTTGTGTGTACTGTAATCACAATTTAAATAAACCTTACCCACAGCAAGCCCTGCCATACAGCAAAGTAAAGCAACCTGCTTAAAGTAGCAGGCATGGGGATGAGGGCAGAAACGAGACCCAGAGTGATTTGTATGGTCACCCACACGCCTCCACTATAGTGTCTTCTATGAGTTTCAAAAGCATGTTCCGTTGGGACGCAAGACACTCTCAAGCATAGCACCCCATGCCAATAACACTTATTGTATGTAGAAATGAATAAGGAACTGGAGATGTGCACCCAAAAATAAGCTCTGGGTCACCCAAATCATACACCCACATCTCTAGAGGGGTAACTTCTACAAGATGCTATGGCTTCACGTCCGGCTGAATGCTTCCTTTCAGCACTCGGCACTGTCAAGCATGGCGCCCCCAATAATACCCAATAGAAACAAATAAGGACCTGAGGTTATGTACTCCAAACTAAGCTGTGGGACACCCAAAATCACACACCCTCACCTCCAGGAGTGGCCTCTGTGACACACCACACCATCCCATCCATCCTATGCTCCATTGGGGCGCAAGCCACTGTCAAGCATACTGTCCCCACACCAATAACACCCACCGTTTGTAGAAACAAATGAGCAAGGGAGGCTGGTGACGCCTGTGTCAGTGGGGCTCCTTATCCATTGCAGCTTTTATTCTGAGCTTTATAGGAGTTATCCATGGTGCTCCATGGTGGTGAACCTATTTGGGGGGGTGGAGTACACCACCATGGATAGCTCCCATAAAGCTCAGAATAACAGCTGCAATGGATAAGGAGCCCCACTGACATAGGAGTCACCAGCCTCCTCTGCAAATAAGGAACTCCAGTGCACCCCACAATGAGCTTTGGGGCACCCTAAATTATATATATACCCACACACCATACACTGGATGGAGGGTCTGCCAGCACCTG